>JASFDA010000055.1:0-49774 GCA_036936965.1 Cystoderma amianthinum
AATGTGATATGGACGTAATGTAAGTGATCATAACGAGGGAAAGGAAAAGAATGGAAATGGGGACATGTCCCCTGACAATAGCGTGCCATGCGGTGATGCACCGCATGCACAGTTCCCGCGCGTCTTGTATATAGACTGTCAGATTGTAGTAGAATACTCCATCTGAATAACAACTTGGTTTCCGTTCTTCTTTGTGCCCTCACAAGAACACAAGAAAAAACATAGCTGAAAAACACTCAAAACACATGAGGAAAAACTAACCAACATGATGATGGCAAGAACACAAGAAAAAACATAACCAAAAAACACCCAAAACACATGAGGAAAAACTAACTGACAACTGAAAAAGTCACTTGGAACTTGCACTAAGCACTTTGACTGGCCAGCCCACCTCCGATTGCACTTCTTAATTTGGATTTGAGTGCAAATGCCCACAGAGCAACTTGGCCTCAAGGCTATATATCCTCGACAAATTAAAGGGCCTCAGAGGTTCCACGTGACCTTGAAATGTCCTGCCAGGGGTGGACCTAGTCAGACCCAGGTCATGACAACACTGCAAACTTTATACTGCTTGAGTTTTCCAGACAGTCCCCCATCAAATGCTTCATTCAGCCAACGTTGAACATCCTCAACTTTCTTAACATGAAAGCCCGGAGATGTAGTCAGCAAGGTGTCGGATTATTCAATGATATTCCACTTCAGGATTGGTAGGTGAATGTCCAGCCAATAGAGCCACTATGATGCATCATAGTACTGCAAGAACAGAATATTCATGATGCAAGATCCATTCTCCTTACAGCACCTGTGAGGATGCATCATGCCTCATGCTGGCCTTCCCCGGATTTATTGCCCTCGGACCTTCCGCGCCCGCCCACATACTAATTTGGTACTTACAACGCGCACCTTATCCCGCTACTTGCCTGATATAGCCTGTATATAAATACTGAATATAAATACTACTCTGTAATATAAATAGTTCCAGATCGTAGATACCATCGCGATCATACCATCGCGATCATGTCATATTCAGAACAAGTAATAGTCTACTTTAAGTCTATGCAAACCAATTCAAGAAAATTTCTTTTTTATTCGTCAAGATATAGTACAAGATACAGTACAAGATACAAGATACAAGATACAAGGTGCGTGCGTGCTAGAATGGCGAGAAAATACAGACATCACTTTGTTCTGGCCCGCTTACATACTCTCTCTATCAAGCTATCTCCTAACCCCCGCTTTCGGCTTGCCAAAACTCCTGAAACGGCGCAAATAACCTCCGTCACGTCGAGAACCATTGCCTTCCAATCGGTAAGAGTATTGGCCTCCCATTGGGTAGATGTCGGAGCAAGTTTCCCCCACCAAGTGAGTAGGGTCAGAACCGACACAAGCCCATTTGGCCCGCCTTTCTGCAACGGAGCCCATTCGGATTCGATATTGTCGGGAAGAATGGATTGAGAGAGTTGCGTGGGGAGTTTATGTTCGCCCTGACGAAATGCCGGCTGCATGCAGTACCACCACTTAATTACTTGTGTACCGAATTCGAGAGGACTCGAAATGTTGGGTACAATATGATAGGGTCGAACGCCATGTTTGCCTTTCATTGCCCACTTGATCCACTCATCTGGCCGGAGATCCGTTGAGGGTAACGCCCCTTTTGTGGTGCGCGTTTGTGCCGCCTGGACCTCAAACTCGCCCCAGGCATTCACACATTGAACCCACTCCTCTCCCAACTCACAGCCTTCGAGGTAGACATGTGCGTCTGATAGCCAGGTCGGCTTTTTATCTGAAATCACCGGATTAAGCGCAGGAGCGTTCTCCTTATCAACCCGAGCTGCTCGTGAACCTATATTGTTCATCACGTCTGCACGAGTTGATGGCACAACTGTGCGAATGGAACGACGGGATGGAAGTAACAAGGGGGGGGTGTTAGGAGGCCGATGTTCAGAGGTATCTTTAGCAGTCTCCTCGCTGTCGTGATTGTTGGTAGATTGGTTTGTTTGCAAGGTGGGAAGGTTGTTCTGATGATGGACAGCAGGAGTTGGCACAAGCGTCGTAGTGGGTGCACAGGAGGGTATGTAAGTGTCTTCTGTGGAGGGCGTGCAAAGTTTTCCTGTAGTAAGATGCGCCGTTTCATCGGTAGTTTGCGTAGGGGTAGTATCATTGGAGTTCTCAATAGGAACATTCGTTGTGGGAGATGTGAAGCCTGTAGACTCGGAGGGTGATGCATCAGGTGGCGGCAGTATGCCTAACGCTGGAGACACAGAGTGTGATGCATCAGGCGGCGGTAATATACTTAAGACTGTAGACGTAGTAGACGTAGAGGATGATGCATCAGGCGGCGGCAGTATGCTTAAGACTGTAGACGCAGGGGGTGATGCATCATGCACCAGCGACATAATGGGTGATGCATCAGGCACTTGCGACGTAATACGATTGCTGTCCTGAAGCGGTGGGAAAACTGTGAATGGATTGGTTGATGCATCAGGGCACGACAATGTGGGAGATGAAGCATTAAGAACGTTCCACATGGAGGGTGATGCATCAGGTACCTGGGCGTCTTGTATAGGTGCGAACGGCACGGTTGGTGCATCGGAGAATGAGAATACGGGAAATGATGCATTAGGCATGGAGAACGATGCATTAGGCATGGAGAGCGATGCATCAGGAATGAAGAGCAATGCATCAGGCACTGAGTCTTGTGTAGGTGCAAAGACTGCAAATGGGGTCGTTGATGCATTAGGAAAGGTCCAGGCATCCAACGAGGCCCACGAATTGGGGAAGGTCCACGCAGATGATGCATTGTCGTCAATGTTTGTGGAAGTGAACGGCAAGCTAGCTGCCATGTCAGAGTGAAAGAGGGGTTGGAATGGTGCCAATGCGTCAGTCGTTGTACTCGTTGCCAAAATGGGCTGTCCAGAGAGCGGTGTGCTAACAGAAAATTGAAATTGAGACAATGAGGCATCAGGCGTGGCATCAGAAGCCTCGGATGTGGCCAACATGGGCTGTCCAGAAAGCGGTGTGCCAACAGATGACGATGCATTAGGCGCGGCATTAGAAGACTCAGATTCAGGAAAGTTTGTAGACGGCTGTGATAAATAGAACTCAGACGCGCCAAACGAGGAGCCGGAGGCAGCGGGGGGAGGAGAAGATGAGCTGTGTAAAATAGGCAGTTCTGAGTCTGTATCGGTTGAACTCTTGTAAACGCTAAGCGATTCTAACCCTTCGCTATCCTCTCTGCCTTTTCTAATATCAAGTTGACCCTCGAAATCACTGCCGTCGATTGAAAGCATATCATCAGGCATTTCTTCTTGGCATAAGGATCGGGAGTGTCTAATACTTTCTGCTATGGAACAAGTTAGATCTAAGAAAAAGGGCGGTTGGAGGAACATACGAAATAAATTCACGAGGAACTCCGTGAATGGTTCCATGTAAACCTTCTCAAAGTTTGGATGTACGGTGCCAAACTGGTTTCCTAGCTCAGTCTCGCCAACATGGTAGCTGGGATAAAATGTTAGTGACCATAGCCACTGAGTGAAGTGTGACACGTACCTGGCTACGGAGATGTCACCATTACTTTGAGGGTCTGGGCCACCCATGAGAACGGTGAACGCCCAACCTGTTTTTTCAGCCAAAATGTCCAAAAACTGACCAAGAAGTGCCGGACAGTCTTGAATCGCACTACAGAGGCCATATTAGAGAATAGATATATATGGAAAGTTAAATACATACTCAAGGTACTGTTGAGGTTTACGATTGCCGAGGTTCTCGTTCTGTTTAGCTTTGGCCTTTGCAATATCCGCCAACTTGGATTCCACCTCACTTTTGACATCATCGCCTCCGGCAAGAAACTTTTCCCGCGTCACTTTCTTTATGATATTAAGTACAGCAGCTCTATCGACAATGCCCTGGTCTTTAATCATTGCGTTGACTTGGGGGCGAATTTCAGTCTTGTAGTGTAGCTTCGAATACATCTCAGCCGGTTGAAGCGTGCGGGTAGGCTTTGAAAGTGCCTGGACTAAATCCTTGGACTTCGCCGTCTTTCTCGACCTGGCTTTCTGTGTTGTGCGCCATCGGAACCAAGTTTTCAATCGCTGAGGTCTCTCAATATATTTTTTTCAATACAAGTAAAGAAATTCTTACCTCCCGTCGTGCTTGAAAAGCCTTAGTTAAAGTTTCCTTTTCTTCTTCGGAAAGAGTTTCATTTAAGGGTTTGGTGGGAAAAACCTCCAAACGCTCAGGAAACGCAGTCTCCCAGGCTTCGTACAGTGATGCCCAAAATTTATTGTAGGCACTATTTCGCAGACGCAGCTCGGTTTTCTGGGCATCTTTATATTCCGGGATAAGAGCCGAGAGGAATTCTGTTTGGGCATCCGTTGCCCAGGACAAAGGCGGCATTTTTAGATGGATATGATGTTCCTGGATACTAAGCGCACAAGATTCACATCTGTAAGCCGAGATATTGATTTTCGGCATCTGTAAAACTGTGCAGTTATTGGCCTTGGCGGTGCGGGAGAACTTTTTTTTTATAGCTCCGCTGCACAGGCAATAAAACCACAAAAACCTTATATGTATTGTACTTCGTCTTACCAGCATCAAACTTATAAGCTCAAACTTAAATACTTAGAATGGCTCAGGTTACAGTCAAAGATGAGGGATCTCAACCGGCTCCCTCCTCTTTAACTCTCGCCGACCTGATGGCGGCGCTTTCCCTGATTACAGGCAGCAGTAAGTCATTAACTCCATTAAGTCCGGTGATCGTACTAAAAATGCCTTAGACTTCACATTGCCTGCCTCCGTCAGCAGCTCGGCTAGCGGCTCTGATTTGACAACAGTGCCTGCACCTCCTCCAGGGGCATCTTTGCCTCCAATGCAACCCATAGCAAGTGTACCCCAAGGTATGTTGTATTGTCACAGTACCCCCATATATTTTTGATTATGATTGCCAGTACTTGCAACTGTTCCGTGTGACCATTGCCACGGCACGGGGTTGATGGCAAACCCTGAGATCGTACCTGGCGCTGCCGAGCTTACCGAAGCTTCCAACAGTGCAGCGCCAACTGCCGAGGTTGTCCCATCTCCCTTAGATCCAGGGAGTGCTACAGTCATGGGTGAAGTGCCGGTTGATGGTGTGTCTACTTCCTTGACATTACATTTATTTACTAATTTTCCACTTACCAGAGGATCCCAGCATACGCTGGTACGTAGTCACAGTTGGGCGCCGCATTGGGGTGTTCCCGCATTGGTAAGAAAGTGATATCACCTGGCACAGCAAAACACTAAATACCTTTTCTCAGGCACAACGTAGCACCATATGTACTTTCTGTAAGTGGTGCTTGCTATGCACGCCATGCAAGCCACGAAGCTGCTATGGCCGCCTACAACCGTGCCGTCCAGGATCGCGCTACTCGTGTTGTACGTTAGATAATCTTGACTGATGTTGTTCTTTATCTACAATAAAATTACTATCTTTGTGCCTGAACTTCAACTTGACACACGATCATGTTCTTTATCTACAATAAAATTACTATCTTTGTGCCTGAACTTCAACTTGACACACGATCAAAGCTGACCAATCACACAACATTGAGACGGCCAATATGAGACATGACCAACACGAATTGGAAAGCACTCTGGACCCCGGTTCAACTCAGACTGGTAGGTTGCGTGGGTGGGTGTAAGCCCTTTGAACGTACTGACCTAGCAGTTATGCAAAGTTCCCCCGAGTCTTTAAATATCCGAACTTATGATAAACACTAAAAACATAACTTATTCAATAATCTCAAGGCACAGGAGAGCGCCGTCACTACTATATCCCTGAATTTGATGCTGAGAGCGCATGCTGTATATTCTGTGTGGTAGTAATAGGCTTCAGGTATGTTTATGTATATAATTCTAAGGGGCTCATTTTAACCTCATGTAGATAATGTTGAAATTGTACAAGTATACGGTATAATGAGTACTTACAACTCATTATAAATCCAGACACGAAAAAACCTCGCACAGCAGTAATAGTACGTAGCCTCAGTCATTTCTGTGTGCAATTGTCTCCTCACGGTTACTAGCGCATGTGCTATAGCAGAAATATATGTTAAACCGATATTCAGTAGACATTTATTCAACGTCTGATTGGCTGATGCAAGAAATTGATCAACATTTCCCGTTTTAGTCATCGATGCTGCGATAATCTGCCGATTTCTCTGATCAAGATCTCTCATTCGCTAACCAAATCAGAATATGTAAGTATTTTCTATTATTGAGATCTGTACCTGATTTTTTCTAGATGTTCTCACGAGATCAAGTCAAAGTTTTTCGTCAACTTAGGCCTGGGTACAAGAAGGCTATTCAGGCAGGGAACATCGACGACTTTTATGCAAAAGCTTATCTGATCTGGTTTGACCATTTTCCTGAACCATGGCTCATCGACATGGACGCCGATGAATATTCATGGGCCATTTCTCGCAGAAAAGCTGTATGTGCATGCCTAAGTGGGTAATTGAACACTCTGACTTTTTTAAAGTTTGTGCGTCGTGGACTCTGTTGGGCTGCATGGAATTTTGCTCAAAAATAAAGTTAAAAAAATATCTACAATTGTTGCGACCATCGATCTATATAGTTGTTAATAAAATGTTCTCCACTATTAGTTATTGCCTGGAAGTCTAAGTAGAGACAATGAACATAACGAGCTTTCCATCTCAGCAAATGTTTACCCATCATGAAGTCAAACGACGACAATGGCATGGTCTTCAAACACTGTTTAAGGATACTCCAGGTAGAAAGCTCCTCCATCAACACTCCGTGCATGAACACGACAAATTGATCCATTGAGGTGGCATGATACTGTGAGATTCGACGAGCTTCAGCGGAACGCTGATTGCGGTATCTTTTGCCGTGTAACGCATCGAGCAACCTCGTTATATCGAAATCCTCATCGGATGGCGTGTATGGCGGATACGGTGGGTGTTGGTTCCATACTTCTAAGGCCTCATCTCCCAAGTCCGACCCTTCAAAAAAGGTTTCGCTGCGAGCAGAGTCCCGAAATGTCATTGAAAATTCCAGTGGCTGAGACGCAAGGATTTTGAGGGTTTTTGGGAGCTTAGGAAGTACATATTGAAAATCTGGTGGTGGAGTACCACGGCGACGCAGATAAGCAGTACGGTTATGAGTTTTACGAAGTTCTTGATGCCTATAATAATATTAGAATCGGATTATCTTTTCACAGAGATAACAAACCGTGCGCTCCGTGAGTACTCTGATTTACGATTTTTGGTTGCTTCGGCGGCGTCCTGAAGTGTTAGATATTTAGCACGACGACCCATATCACTGAACTTGAGAAGGGGGGAAATTTATGGCTAAAAGGGCACTCACGTATTGCAAGTGTCGAGGGCATGATGCATTATCTTGCATGATGCATCATCTTGCATAGGGAGTGTGACAGTACTTTCATGCATTAGCGACCCACAGACCCTGAGCGCTACTTCCGCTAAGTTCCTACCCCTAGTATCTCTATAGACGGTCAAACATGGGGCGTCAAAAGGGTCAAAAGTACAAACTAAATTATCACTCAACACATCAGGCACGATTGGATTATTTGAAGCATCAACATACACAGATTTCGGTCAAGCGTGGTGGAAAAATCTGTGCATCGACATCATTCTTCCAGACACAGAATTTGTCTCAGGAAGAGGAACTCGTCGAGGACACAAGCAGGACAGCAGAAAATTCTTCGGATGCTGTTACTGAGGGTATAGATGGAGATTTTTTGGATCGTGCTTATTTGGAACATATTTCTGAGATGGACGGAACAATTAACAAGAAGCGGCGCGAGCGAGATACGGGGGTAAGCTTACTGTCATTCATTTTGAGAAGTATTAACCATTTATTTAGGATGAGTCGTTGAAAGTGTGGGTACCTGAGTGCGACCTATTTTTGAATGAATTGATTTGGCACGAAGGACGAGGGGAACATGCCACGGGAGTATGCAAATGCGCAGGTGGAGAAGCATTATTTAAATGTCTTGATTGTTGCAATCGATCACTAGAGTGTAAAACCTGCATACTTGATGCGCATGTGCACAATTACCTTCATCGAATACAGGTAAGTTAACCCCAAGTTTGCCAAAGAAAATCACTGATGAAAATAGAAATGGAATGGGCGTTACTTTGAGAATTCAACACTACAAGAACTGGGCCTACGTGTTCAGCTAAACCATCCTCCAGGGGAAGCTTGCAGCAACCCAGAGTATAGTGCGGGAAATAACTTTGTAATTATCGACAATGATTTCATTCATACTGTTACTCTCAATTTCTGTGCCTGTGGCAAAGTGCCGCAGTCAAGGCCCATCCAACTCCTTCGCACGCGGCTCTTCCCAGCAACGGTTACAAATCCCCAAAGCGCTGCAACATTCCGGGTCCTTGAGGCATTTGAACTCCTGTCGTATGAATCAAAAGTGTCAGGATTTGAGTTTTACAAAACGCTGGAGAGGTTGACTGATAATACAGGTACATCATTACCCAAGGTACGAGATACAGTTGAACGTACCCCATTTAAACTGAAACAAGACAGGATCGTTATCCTGCTTTCATGCGTATGGTACGGGAATGGCGCTACTTGAAGCTGCTGAAGCGGTCTGGAAGAGGCCACGATCCTGATGGCGTTAAAGCAACAAAATCGGGGGAATGTGCTGTTGAATGTCCTGCATGCCCACACCCTGAGAAGAATTTACCCTCAGACTGGGAAAAGGCACCGGAAGACAAACGGTACGAGCTTACTAAATTGATTTATCGATTATGACAAATGTCCGTATCTAGCTTCCTCTACTCACTATTCCTGTGCCTTGACGCAAACTTCCGCTTGAAACGGAAGTATGTCTCGACTGATAGTGCGGATCCAGGCCTTTGCCGTGGGATCGCATATTTTGTTGAGGAGGGGGAATACAAAGCACATCTTGCAAATTTTCAGGGCGAAGTTGAACCGGTATGTGTTTTAAGATGAGGACTTGGCAAAACTAATAGAGACATACAACAGAAAAGTTCCTGTTCACGCCACGACGCCATTAATCTATCAGATTCCAAAGGAGGACGAGGTCATGCGGCAACTGGAGTTGGCACAGTAGAGTGTTCTCGACATGGAATGTGGCGTCCTACTTCTGTAGGAGATCTACAAGTAAAAGAAAGGTGTGTGCCAAGAAAGTATCGCTCGAGTTTGGCTGACGGGCGCTTCCAGATACTGTAACATGGACTACTTGTTCTTTCACAGCGTTAGGAGGTCAAAGCTCAGGATATATGTCGTCTCATATGATGTTGTATGCCAGTGGTCAATCTATCTGAAATCTCGAATGTTTGCGCTCGACCACGAATTCGTTCTACTCAATGATAACGTCCACGTCAAATTCCTTGTTCCAAAATTTCACTTACCGGCTCACATCGAAAGCTGCCGCCCCAAGTTTTCTTTTAATTTTACACCAGGTGTTGGTCGTACAGATGGTGAATCAGTAGAAAGGGGCTGGGCTGAAGTAAACCCTCTCGCAATGAGCACAAGAGAAATGGGACCCGGCTCAAGGCGTGACACTCTAGATTTTCATTTTGGCGATTATAATTGGCGGAAAATCACTGGCTTAGGTGCGTTCTGTGGACTTCGGGTAGCGCTTAGGGTCATATTGACACTTTTGTAGGAATAAGTCTTCGTCGGAAACTTATTGCGGCTGCAACGGAAATGATTGATCATACCCTTGCTCACGCTGAGCTTGAAAGCTCCTTACCACAATCCATGGTCAACCAATGGAGGGATGAACTTATTGCATGGGAGAACAACAACACCAAGCCAAACCCATTTGAAGTTAAAGTAACAAGTAAGTGAACGTGATACCTGTTATATCCGTGATGCATTCCTACCATGATGCATTACTACCATGATGCATCATGATGCATCGTGTATCTCAATTTCCGTTTCTGAATGTCAGAATGTGATGCATCATCCTGCAACGCTCCATGATGCATCATCATGGGCATCATGTGTTTTCTATTCCTGAACAATGCTGACATGTTTTTCTCAGCCCCAACGCAAGCCGCAGTGCGCCGTGAACTGTCTGAAGCTGAAGCCGCTGATCTTGCGGCAGGACGCGATTTTGCATTGGATGACGAGGTATCACCAAGTGTCCTCATTTCTAGGGGCTTAGATCTTGAAAGTGAACAGTACGTTTTTCAATATCACTATCAATACTATTACCTACGACTAATAACTCCATCAGACGTGCCGTTAAACTGGAACATTCTAAGCTCTGGGATCACTCTCAAGATCGGCAACAAACAAAACTCCAACTTCGAAGTAATGCGTTGAAACGCAAACTTGCGGCCTGGATGAGCGTGCAGCAGCTTTATATTCCTGGCGTGACTGCACATCGCAGGAAAGAGGATAAAAAGGCACTAGCAAAGGGCCAGGCTGAGTTGCAATCTCACGAGACTCCCCTTTACTTACCATCTCAAATCAAGGGAGCCTTTCCATTTAGTAGACCTCTGGCCGAAATTGAATGGAAATTGCGCCATGCTCAAGCACACGAATCGCTCAATGCCCTTCGTAGTAATCTCCAAATACGATCGCACCTTTACAAATTCAAAGATCGCTTTGTTCGGGGCCAACGGGCGAATACGCGCGCTCGAAACTCCATTGACCTGGTCCAGGCTCGCATAGACGCTACGGCCAACGATTATAGGGCCGCATACTCCGCGCTCAGTTCCCTTTGTGTGATATTGGGGTGTATTGGCTGGCAAGACAAACTTCGACCGCTTGAGGAAGCTGATAAACGCGAATTGATCGATGTGGAAGAGGGAAAGTCCGAAGGCAGAAAGAAATTGTCATGGATATGGCGAACTATTATTGTCACAGAAAATGAGGGGGACAAATCTCTGCAGGACGGTGAGTATATGTGAAATAATCTAGTTTTTCCCTAACTGATCGTAATTTCAAGCTCTTCGAATTGAATGGTGCAAGTCACGGGCCCGTATGAATCGATTTACTGAGGAAACAGAGCTTCTCAAGGAGGAGATGGACAGGGTCTTACGGTATTTCGCTTGGCAGGAGGCTGATTGGAGAGCTCGTGGGGCGAGCAGTGCCCTTTCTGTAGAGTGCAGCATGCAGAGAGAGGGTTTACAGGCATCTAGTGAACGGCAGGCCGCGCTACGCACCGCTTTGAGTGCCCATTTTTCTGCCATGTGGGCGGATATTCCAGTATTGATCGCAAATAAGGTAGCTGGCAATCAAAAATAGAACTGTACAATCTTAAAATAGAATCCCACCGATCGAGATGTCAGATCTCATCATTAGAAGATCTGTAATGCACAGCGTCGGGATAGGGCGCTCGTCAATCAAGTACTAACGAGTCGAAGGGGCGCACCCGGCAAGAATGGCGGCAGGAAAGGCCAAAAGGGTAATATCGGCGTGCTTGTAATGACAGTACAATAATGCATCACCCCTCTCTGTAATGAGAAGGTATCTTGCATCAGGTAAAACTTGTAAGTACAATATCTAATGCATCACTCTGCCAGGCTCAGGTGGAATGTCCACCTATAATGGATCATGTGGACATTCATTGGTCCCAAAATATAAAAAATCATCAAACAGATGCACCAGTACTAGTATCCTCTACACCAGACTTTTTTTCCCTCTCTTTTCCTTGGAATATTTCCCACTGAGTTGAGACGATGTTCCATCCAGTGTAAGATTCCGAGCAAAGTGATACTCTAGATATCCTTTCACATCCTATTTCAATGCACTGCGTAGGTGCATACCGCACTTAAAGAGTCAAACCTCTTGCAGTCCCGCGGCTAAGTTCTAACAAACTTTTGAACTTTGAACTGTTATTTTTGTAGCCATATGGGGGTCAAACACAAGGCAATATAATTACAGTAAAGTAAACAGAAACATACAACTACTTCCAAGGCCATCATGGTAATTTGCTCAACCCTTTCATGGAGAGACAACTCTCACTATGTTCCTCAATAGACACAACACATCAGATTTGTTCTGGCCCGCTGTAGTTGAAACAACGAATGATTTAAGGTAAGGGAATTTCTGTTCAGAGAATAGGTGATCAAGATTGTTGACGCCGCATAACATGGAGTAGAGTTGTCCATAAGATGCGCATGATACTTCCATTGGAGCTGTAACTGTAATAGATTGCAGTGGCAGGCTTGAGATATGATCAAGTATTGCGTAAAGAGTTCCCATTGAAATCACCAGCTCGGGGTGGGTAATACGAAAATTGCGCAATTTGACGCAGTTTTTGAGAACAGAAAATTCAGCTAGGTATTCTACATATAGTATCAATTGAGTAGTTCTTCAATTTTTTTTATAGAATTTATCACTAACCTCCGGGAAAGATTCTTAGAAGGGAATAACTAGCATCAAATTCAAGTGCCAATGATTCGAGGTTTGATGTCAGATTCGAAGAGGCGAAAAAGGACATGATATCTCCCATATCGCTCGGAGCGATATTAGAAATCGTAAGGGTTGCCAGTGATGGCACATGATTTTCATGCAGCAGGGATTGTAAAAGAGGAGAGATACAAGCCGAATACAAGTGGAGGTGTTTAAGCTTATCCCATCTGGCACGTTGCCATAACGGGCCTCCTTGGATGACATACTGAGAAGAAAAAACAAGAGTTTCTAGTTGCGAAAATGAACTCGCAAAAACTATGGCATCCGAAAAGTCTTCAAATCTCATCCCTTTGACCTCGAGTCGTTTGACAAGAGTGAATGCAGACGCCATGGCTCGCCAATCGGCGTCTCGTAATAACATCCCACTACGCAATTTCTTCCGGTTTAGAATCTTGAGGGATAATATCCTCAAGAAGGGCTCTATCCTCCAAATGATGCTAGTACAGCCTTGGAAGCCGCGAGTGAAATCAAGGATGAGCTCTTGGACATGTGGGGTGAATGTGCAATTGGGCGCCTCAAGTAATGCAAGAAGTGAACAGCTGTTCTCCTCCGTCGCTTTTATGCTGGTGAAGCCATGATATCGGCTGCAAGGAAGCCACTCCTTGGATACTAAAGAGCACCGTGCAAGTGTTTGGTAATCGGCGTGGCAATGATCGATAATCATGTCGGTCAACTCAGAAGGAAAGATAATGTTACGCGATTGCGTTGTTGTAGGGTGGGCGGACTTGTCGAAAACCATTGTGTCGTCGAAAGAGAGAGCGATGAAAGTCGAAAGCAACTCTCGATGGTCGACACGAAAGGAGTTCGCAGCGGCTGATGATCATGAGGCTGTCCTCGTTTTAACTTGCAGGGCATGAGCTCAGCCCTGGTTACCATATTGATACTTTGTGACGGAATCAAGTATCCGAACACAATCAAGTTCAGTTGCTCGGTGATTGTATCGTTCGTCAGTGAAGAGTTTACATATTCCCCAACAATCCATCGGCGAAGCCGGCGGAAAGATAACATTCACCCCCCATCTTAATATCCGGAGGAAGTTAGAATTGACAGGCAACGACCTGGACACATAAAGGATGAGGATGAGTAGATTTCGCTAATGTGAAAGCTATCTCCAGAACATTTTGCCAGGGTAGCAGATGACCTACCAACAGCATACATGATTTTACTTGGTTTGAGGTCTTCACGCTACCATGTTCGTCAGACTGGTAATATTATCCAAAACAGGAAGTGAAAAATAGATTAAGGTTGCTGAGGGTGAACTCCAGCAAAATCAGTAAACGATATCGATTCAGGAAGTAATCCTCCAGCTGGATTTATGGTGGCATCATATACGACTCCTCCTGAAGAACCTCCCACGTCGAAAACAATCTTCCCTGACGGTGGTCGAAATTGTCGCGCATTGGTTGGCCCAGTATGAGACGACCAAAACGAGTCGTAGGTAAGGGAACCTCCAGAATAAAAATCTTTGTTCGATAGGGAAGGTGTAGATTTTGGCGTTGACTGAGTACGAGGCAATCGTGAACGCGAGGGTTTAACAGATGGATAGTGATTGGTCGTATATTCGATTGAATCCGGATTCGGTATGGACGACTGTGGTGAGGCTATTCCTTCTGGGGGTTGAGAAGAGGCTGCGCCGGATTGTTGTGGGGGAGGCGTGCGCATAGTCATTAGTTCAGCTGCATTTTGCGACGTCTCATTGATAGCGACCATGGGAAGCAGAGAAGCATAGGGATGTTGATAGGGGTGTTGATGTGGTGAGGAGTCGGTTGCAGCCGGGGTCATATTAGGGTCTTCAGAGGTTAGAACTTCAGTGTCAATCTCTCCTAACGCAGTACTTGATGCATCGCGCGTCAAGTTGGAAGCGTCTAATTTGAGTGACAAAGAGGATTCTGAGGGAGAACTTGAAGACACATCAAGAGGGTGTTGTTCATGTGTCGTCGGAATAGATGGGGATGCAGAGTATAGCTTAGAGCCTCGCATTGAGTGGTGAAAGTAGAGATTCTCCACTTCATTGAGGCTCTGCTTTTGCTGTGGAAATTTTAGAAGATGTTTACAGACGAATGTCATGGTTATGTACCCAACCGTGTTCGACTTTCAACCGAGCATACTGTAGACGCATTTGCAACTGTCGGGATAACTAGTTGAAATATGACTGATTTGACCTGGATCTCGGCAATTGGGCAAGGAACATACGTGATTTGCCTTTGCTCGTTCTAATGTCTGCTTACGCCTCTTTTCACTATCAAGAGCAGCATTCGAGGACGAAGTAGCCACCATTTCCACAGGCGGAGGTATGACCCAAGGATGCCGTCTCTATGGAAAGGACATACACAAAAGATTCAGAACAAGTACTTCAAAAATCCGAAATTGGATAATACACACGTGTAGGCTACCACGTGATAGACATTGCGTGTCACATGCAATGATGCGCTCTGAGCTTCGGCCTCGGACCACTGGTCTGACTCCGATCCATTTTTACAACCTGTTCAGACGTTGAGAAATCATGATATCAGTATTCTTCTTTCTCCCACTGTAATATCACCCCCATCCACCGAATCATGCCTCTTCCTCCACCGCTGAATTTTCGCGCATGGCTGTCGGATAACCAACACACTCTGCAACCTCCAATTAACAACTTTTGTGTGTACAAAGGCGATGACTTTGTTGTTATGGCCGTTGGAGGGCCTAATCAGAGAAAAGATTACCACATCAACGAGACAGAAGTAAGCAATAATATAATTCTCATCACTTGAAGCCTCATCATATCATGTCTAGGAATGGTTTTACCAGCATAAAGGTGGCATGCTTCTAAGGACTGTCGACGATGGTATTTTCCATGACATCAGAATAGAGGAAGGGGATATGTTTCTACTTCCAGGTAGGTACACCTACATATGGCTAGGCCAGCCGACCGACGAACCATAGCAAACACGCCGCACAATCCTGTCAGATATGCAAACACTGTTGGACTTGTTGTAGAGCGTGTAAGACCCGAGGGATCTAAAGGTATCTGCTCATTTCGGTAACCATTGCTTTGAGACCAATCTTAATGAATAGACCGCCTGCGTTGGTACTGCGAGTCCCCAGCCCACACCGAACCGACAATCATTCGTGAAGATTCGTTTCATGTCACCGACCTTAATAACCAACTCAAGCCAGTGATAGAAAGCTGGATGTCTAATGCCGAAAGTCGCAAATGCAATCTGTGTGGTGTTGTAGCAGATCCCAAGTAAATAATGTATCTGGAATGTGGTACAAAGTTTCCATTTCTGCAGGTATTCTCTCCTTCCATGACAAATGTTGATGTCTCCTGTCATGACCTCAGTCTGTCATTCAATTGTGTGTAACAAAAAGCGATTAATTTTTTTATGGTTCCAGCATTGTTTTGGTTAAGCCCAAGATTTTCCTTGCTCAAAATTCACTACTGGTTCCTTTCGAGTTATACAACTAGCCATATTTTCGATTTCACAACCATGTGAATTACACAGCCTTGGGTCTGGCTCTGGGCTAGAAGCAAATATCTTTCTTTATGACAATAGATGGCGAAACTGGTTTAAGGTCGAAGATGAACGCCACCGTCACGTCAGACCTCAAAATATCACATCATTCCTATGGTCACCCGACTTCGTCATAGATTGTATCAGTGAGTGGTTTCTATTCAGAGACCCGAATTATATCGAAAGCTACAACTAATTTGTGATGATTTTTATATTCTTTCAGAGTTAAAACAGCTACGAATTCTCATACCGATTACCTCTTATCTTGCAGAGGAATCAGTGCCGGCGTCAAGAACTGACAAAGGTGATGTAGACTATGTACTGTATGTATCTCAGCTGTCTTTTGATCGCATCAGCGAATATAAACAGCTAGAATGGCACATCAGTTCAACATCAGTTCCTGTGCCAGGTCCACCGCCCGATACCCGCTATGTAATGGGCGTGAGATCGAGCACCCAGAATGATCGCGCAATCCTCACGACAGTTGTGTCAAATTGGACTCTGCGCAGAGTCTCCTCTAACCTAGTACACAGAAGCATTGAATTGAGGACTATCGGAAGTGTTCAAGAAAATGTAGTCAAGCACTTGATTTTGCGAAATCCCTACGTTTTCAAGCTGACGGAGTTTCGACGATATGATCTCGAATGTGAAGAAGAGCACCGGCATCAAAGCAGCCGTTTCTTCTTCGACGGCGAACGGGCATCCTGCCTGTCAGTGGCTTTGAACTCAGATGCTGTGTATGCCAGTGATATCATATGATGCGTCGCGGAAGCATTGCTAAGCCGATTTGTGATAATTTGGACCCAGATCTGGCTTAATCCCATGGTCGCATTGAAAGTATAAAACAGGTACTTCGAATACGAGTGATAGCCAATTGTGCAAGTCACTACAGTCGAGAACTTCCTTCAGATCGCTCTCTAAATTTTCGATATCATGTCTTACAACCAAGACTCAAACAGCGATTCTTATGGATCGAGCAATACATCATCTAACAACGACACCTATCGCGACAACAGCGATTCGTATGGGTCCAACGATAGGAGTTCTTCTAATGACTCTTATGGATCCAGTAACAACAGTTCATCTAATGACAACACCTATGGCTCCAGCAACAACGATTCGTATGGGTCCAACGATAGGAATTCTTCCAATGACGCTTATGGATCCAGCGGCAACAACAGGTCATCTAACGACAACACCTACGGCTCCAGTAACAACGATTCGTATGGGTCTAACAACTCTGGTTCCAACAATGATAGGTCATCTAATGACAACACCTACGGCTCCAGCAACAACGATTCGTACGGGTCCAATAAGGACTCTTCCAGTGACTCATATGGATCCAACAACAATAGGTCATCTAACACCGACACCTATGGCTCCGGTAACAATGATTCTTACGGGTCTAACAACAATAACAACGATAACAACGACTCTTACGGATCTGGTGGCAATACCTATGGTTCTGGCGGGAACACCTCGAGTTCAGGTGGCGGTAACTGGGCTGACAAGGGAGTCAACTTTGCTGCGCAGAAAGCTGGATTGAACCTTGTGAGTAGCCTTACGTTTACCATGTTTTCTGTCATCTGACGATCATCTAGGATAGCGCCACTGCAGACAAAATAGGAGACGGCATTGAATCAGCATTCAATAAATTTCGTGAGTTTTCTTTTCACTGTAAAGCGTATGTAACTTATATGATATCGTCACAAGGCGGTAATTAGCAACCCCTCAGGCCTCAGGGTAGATCAGCATTCCATAACACATTGAACCACGGTTGCGAGTGAATTAAATAACAGATGTATGTAACAATTGGGATTGAATATTAGTGCCTGGAAATGTGAACGTGCCAGATTTGTAAATTACATAAACCTGGATGCATCTTAGTAAATGGGGAGGATAGGTCTTCTTCCGGCATTCCGCCGCAACTTACTTCTAGCATGGGTAACTTGCACAAAATTCATCCGATGCTTAGCGTATTCTAGCTGGGACTTCATACAAGCTCCTAGGATGATTCAGGACCTTCATATTCCTTCCCAGTTCGTAAGAGGATATCATACAAGGCAAGTTGGACGAGAAACCCAAACCACCCGAGACATGATAGGATGACTTTTCTTGATTTGGGGCACCTTGGCCCCATCTAGTAACAATATAAACATCCGCAGGTACTAACGCACTCAGTCACTTGCTTCAAGTTGCCAGTGGTTGCCTGTCTGTGGCCGCCGTGTTAAGCTGTGGCCTTCGATGGGTAGTCAATTCTCATAGATGGACTATCTTCGATTGCCTGCAATGTGTCATGATGGAGGTGGCCTAAGGTCGAAAGAGGACCTTGGAGGAACATGTACAATGGCATTCTAGCCGAGGATATACTTACCGAGAATAGGCCTTTAAAATGAAGAATCGCGCGAACCTCGGACATCATGTGTAGCGTGCATATAGCCCGTAGGGATACCACATCAGAAATGGAATGAACCTCTCTCACTACGCCCAACAGTTCATTAAGTAGGATGCCTCGAACAGGAGATATCAATATTGAAGTGAGGTTGAGAAACTTCATGGCATCAACATTGTCTCCAAGCCATGGGCGCAGGTAAAGTTACTAAAGTAGCCTAACATTGGCTCATGGGATTGAAGACGCTGTTTGTGAGGCGAAAATGTTGGGATACAATCTAATTAACAAGTGTTTGCTTTAGCTTATTAAGGCGAGAGATAGTTTTGTCGGAGAAGCCTAGATGTGCTTTAATTAAGGATTTCGGCGTAAGCGCGAGCCATTGAGTGAGAGAGATATCCTGGAATAAGTCTAATGATGGAGTACTCGTTGAGTGATAACAAATGTGATTTGATTGAGAATGTCCGTACTTGTCTTCAACACCTCTAGAATTTTTAGAGTTGTATTCCCGGTATTTTCGATATAATGTCCTGTTGTAATTTTTTAGTCCGGTAATGTAGTGAGTAGAAGTTTTGCGAACCATAAGAAGCGGGAATGTAAGCAATATCGCCTGGCTGAAGTAAGATAGATTTATATTGTTTGTTGAATAATAATGATTATGACTGCTCTTACGTAGAAATCTAGCGTCGCGGCATTGCTTTGAGAGGCAAACGTTGATACCCTCGCCTGTCCAGAACTATGAATGCGATATCAACATATTTTCAGAGTGTTCAATGAATGAATCTTAACATGAAAAACGTCCACTCGGGTTGAGTAGGATGCCACTGAAATTAAAATATCAGTACGCATTTAATCCCAGTTTCGAAACTGACATGAAGCTCTCTATGGAAAGCATATTAGTATCAAGCAAAATAAACAAAATAATAAATGCATCTACCTGAGACCTCCGACTTCAATCTCAACCTCAGCTGCAGAAATCTTCTCAGAAACTGGGAAAGTTCTTGTATCTACAATTTTGACGGTGCCTCCAGGTTTCTTCTCTGGTACAATTGTAGAAAATGGGAAAGTGTAGGGGAATGGCGTGTTATTGGGAGCTGCCATGTCAGCTTCAATATTTGACTGCGGCGGAGATGCTAGAACAACATAAGTGATGCACAAACGTATACTAACGCACTAAGACTTACATTGAAAAATATATAATTCTTCATCCGGTATATGTTGGAGGGCCTCTAGATCGTCTCCCAGTCCGAAATTCTTAGCTAAGACATGTTTAGGAACATGCGAGAGCCAATCTGTAAGAAGGAACGTAGAGTCTTCGGAAAATGTGCCTCTGTCAAATATCAAAAGAAATTCACTGCCATCGACAGACGTGTTTTTGGATTGAATTGAATGTGGATTTCCAGCTGGGAAGTACCAGACGTCGCCTTGGGACTGACAATAATCAAAGGAGCCTCTAACAGAAGAGATAAACGCTCAACCTACCACATCGCCAACCCACACCTCTCCTTCTGGTGTAATCGTGCTAACTCTTAGATCGCCCTGTAGAAAATTAGGAACTTTATTTAGGAGAATATCCCACTACTCCACCTTTAATACATAACCCCACTGGGTGGGACATTTAGTAATTCTTGGCTAACTTGAGAGGAAAGGCTTACTTCTGCACTATCATGCCAGTGCAACTCCCTAGGATATTATTGTGAGAGATATCGGGTCCAAGGTACGAAATAAAGACAATTGAAGATGTACCTAATCGCACCAGCCTTGAGTCGCATGTTAACACCTTCAGAAGAGAGCGCGACTGTGAGCGTAGTGTAAAATGTTGAGGAACGGTTGGTTACCTGCAATCTGGGTAGCCACGGGCAAACTGTCAACTGGAGGGCATAGGCATTAGCTGGCGCAAAAATATATTGCAAGGTTTATGTTACCGTTTTGATCCCGAGACCAGCCACCATCGTACAACTTCGTGCGGCTAAGTGAGAAGGGCCACTTGTAGTTCTTAACCTCACCGTGGTCGGTAGTGGGCGGCGCCAATGAATCTGCATTCTGGAGTTCAATGGGGATGTTATTTGGACCCAAAATACTAGCGCCTAACTCGCCGCGTTGAGGTTCGGGGATAATATTCGAGCTGGGGTTCCAGAGTTGTCGGTTTGGGTCAGAGCTCGATGACCGTTGCGCAGGCATACTTTGCACCCCGACAGTGGCTGAAACAATGAGCAGGAGAAGGCAGGGATATCGCATCTTGACGACAAGTGTTCTTGATGTCAATGGAGAGGCCAGAGAGACCCAGCGATAATCAAGTCCGCTTAAAAGGACGTCATCCCTGGGACATCGCCGCGTGGCTGTACGTAAAGTAATCTAGTTTCGTTCAACATGTCAAAACCAAGGCAAAAGTAGTTTAGATAATCTTGACACTTCCATTCGTATACTATCGTATACTCGCCGCGCGATGTTTACCAAAATGTTTCCTAGGTGGTGCAAATTGGTATGGTAACTAACTATCTCGACATTTCATATTACATGCTACAGAATTCGTTAAAAGACTTTTTGAAGTGAAGACGAAAAAACCCACAAAAAAATTTCCTGTACAGAAAATGAGTGAAGTTGGATAACGTTGAATTGACATAATAGCCTGGGTTCCATCTCTAGTTTAATTTACGTCTTCCTAGGATTCCATCAGATTTAAGTTGACGAAACGAACAGCCAGGTGTCCGCCTGTTGCCAGCTCAGTAGCATCTTTCGAGATCTGTGCAAGGCATATTGTGATATCAATCATCCAGAGACACTAAGTCAACAATTAAAATTAAGAAGGCTGGAATACCCTCCGAATAATACGCAGGCTCACTCACCCCTTTCACTCAGGTCATCAAACCCAGGCATTCCACTGCACGTCCTAGCATGGCTCGATTTGAATCGGGATAAAATTTCACCCCATGCACAGCACATTCCAGCTAAACCTTCATATAAGCTCCAAGGATGATCCGGGGTCTTCATATCTCCTCCAGACGTCAATTCTTTGTAAGAAGTCGCAAGATAGGCCAGATGGACGGCTTGCGTGAAATAAGGTGAGTTGGATGAGAAATCCAAAACATCCGATACAGATAAGAGGGCATAGACGGATCCGGCTGTACCATGGCACAGTCCTACGCCTTTTCGCAGTAGTCCCTCGCGATACACCAATGCAGCACCCCTATGCAGAGAGGTTTTAATCTTGTCTCTAAGGTGGTTCTTGATGAGAAACTGGGGTTGCCGAATCGATTGCCGAAGGACGGTCGAAAGCATGATTAGCATTCCTGGAGCACCATGGCACCATCTAGCATTGATGAATTGTAAAAAATTATCATCTGAATGTACTAACAAGGCTTACTGCACCAAGCCACTTGCTTCTCGTCCGTATTTACCTGGTGCCGTAGTTGGCCAATTCCCTGTTTTATCTTGTAGATCGATTATCCATTCGATTGTGTGCAGTATCTCGTCCAGATGGCCCGAAATTAAATTGAAGGGGGAGTTTAAAAGCATATGTAGGATTCCGCCTAAAAATATGCTGAGAATACACCTTGAAAGAGGAAATAATTACGCGAACCGACACCATGTGCCCCACCGAGATATCGCTTCCCATACCACATCCACATAAGTGGGGGCGACGAACGCCGTTCGCCATCTCCGATTTCGCTAGAGTAAATTGAGGCGCCATGCTTCCCGCGGGAGATGATGGACTGGATAACGCTATCAATGTTAGAGTCAGAAGTAAGGACCTTCATGGCATCAAAATCGTCCCAGCGTCCCGGTATAACCTTTCGATCAAGTGTTGAACGGACAGATAGGAGCACATAGAGCAGCCCAGCACGACCATAAAGAATTTCGCACCCATCATCAAACATGTTATCGCTTTCATGGACTTCGTTCTCATATCGTGCAGTGAGATCAACCGTGCTTTGTATGAGCTCTTTGCAAAATTGAAACGCGCTGATGATATATTCGTTAGGGGATCGCTGATTGCGCTGCAATGCAAGAGTCGCTATGCCGATATTCGTTTCTAGTAGGAATGACGCACGAGATGGATTAGGCAATACCAAAGGTGCTTTCAAAATAGCTCGGATAGAAGATGTGAGGTTGTTATCTCCTGCACTTGCTAAGGACTCGGGTGTAAATCGTGAATCAGCAGGATTCGAGAGATCAAGGTCTGCCAATTGGTATTGCATCACAGCCGTTCCTGCCACATGAATATCAATAAGCTTCAAAGGCTTTTGAACAAAATAGATTCACCTATGAATCCAATATAGACACTGTTGTGAGGGTGCGGTCCCTTTTCGTGCCGCCAAATTCTCTGAATGCTCTTCCACAGCTGGTTCTGTATAGCCTCCTGTACGATATTCCATTCTTCGGGAGTCCCAGGTGATTGTGTTGCATGCTTAAGATAACGGCGCGGCATTTTTCCGAAGGAGTAGGTATCTAATCCCACACGGAGAATATACAATGAATGGTGGCCTAATGGTAATAACAAGAAGTCCTTCACTATTACTAGTAGAACTAACTCGGCAGCAGGGGTTCAAACTTGTGATTTTTTATGATGGATCCTCACGTGTCGAAATGCTCATCAATGATCAAAGCATCACTACAAGTTCATATCCACGACGTATTCCAGCAAATTATATATCATATCTGGAGTCTGTGCTGCGTGACACGTCTGATAATTCTTTTCAGGACATTGACAATTGCCTTGGCCGCTTTCACGGTGAAGATACATTTCAAGTTACAGATCCAGGCTAGTGTTTACAAATTCATTTTTTTTTTTACTTACTTGCCGCCCACATCCATTCAATAGCTTCCTCTGCCCATTCTTCTCCTTGGCCTGTCCCCAAGGCGAAAACGAGGCTAACGTGGTTATGCCCTGAACCTGCTATCTCTTGCACCGAACGATTCGTGCGTTGCTGGAGCAAGTGTTTAAAGTCTTCACATCCCTTGAGCAGCCATGAGGGCTCCCATTGCCCTTCAACGAAAAGCATATTTGGAAGCGCTTGCACGGTTGAAGCGGACGCACTTTCCAGAAGTCCACATGGCGATTTTGCGTTGACCTCTTCAAGTGAGCCCCAGAGCGTTATCACTATGTTTAAAAACTCCGAGTCGTCCTTTGGGTTCAGCGCTTTGAAATGATAAAGGCCTGACAACAAGACCACTCCAGACACTTTTGCTTGAAAATCCTCGTCTGCCTCAATTTCGGGCAGAAGGAACAGAGTTACGGCGCAGAGTGCTCCCGCGGAGTGTCCCATAATGAAGAGGTTGCCGAGGTCAGGAGGGGGGCTACCAGGATTTGTTAAGACTTCTGGATGTTTGAACACCCACTTGATGGCATCGCGGATGTCTTCAACAGGCCCGGGAAAGGTTACATCTGGGACAAGCCTGTAGTCTGCGACCACAGCGATAAAGCCTCGCTGAGCAAAGAATGTTGCGACGCAGGCATAAATAAGGTCAATTGTCGGTAGGGCGCGATCACCCGTTACGAACCCCCCACCATACACAAAGAACAGTATCGGACTCTTATCCCTTTTCCCTGCGCTGGTAGGGTAATATACATCTAACTATCATCTATATTAGATCATGGAACTTGTTTGAAGAGTTAGCGTACTTGGTGCCTTTCTGTTGCTCCAAATTTGAAAGTTTTCTTTGGAACACTAACGATTTTCGTTCGATTTTTCTCCAGTAGTGGAAGCAAAGCCTCAGTAGCTGTGGGTTTTATTTAGAACGGTTTAGCAGAATGTAAGGGCTCACTAGGTCCAATCATTTTGCCGATGTCGGTCTCGTTTAATTGAGCAATCACATCCATAATTTAGAAGAAAGTTCGGGGAGAACTAGTAGAGAGGTGGGGGATTGGGCCTTTATAGCCGCTGTAACTGAATATAGAGCATGTGCTATGATAGATATCTGTTATATCTACCACACTGATTAAAATTTATGAAGTCGTGGGCCGTGGCTGTCAGGGTTGATAGTCACAGCATGGTCTGGTCAGTTCTTAAAACTAATTAACGGAGTTTACCCTATTACCAACAGTACACGCAAGTACGACATACGTTGGTGGAAAAGAATGTGGGTTAATTATGTACTAATTATCATCTACAATTGTTCATGTCCGTTTACTGTGGGGAATGTAGCTGTAATCCTGCACAACCTATCCTGTAAAGAAGTCAGGTAATGCCATGAAAAAGCATAGATAAGACTGAATCGGAAGGCCAATAGCAGTAGGAAATGTCAGGATAGAAGGTATACAAGTAAATAAATTGTGGATGAGATAAAGGCCATGAAATCCAAACCAAGAAAAGGGAAAAAGTTAACGAGCTGTGAAAAGTCCGATTTTATTCCAAGTTACCGAGCACCATATTGATTCGATCGACCAAATTGCTGAGGATCGTGGTGTTGCACTGGCGCCGTCGCGTAGGGGTCATAATCCATGCTCATACCTAGCCCACTCCCGCGTCCACCATGTTCCCCTTCATCCCTATACGGGATGTTCACACTCGCAGAGCTTGCATTCCATGCCTGACTCTGGTTATCATGCTGCAACGGGACGAAAGCACTTGAATCAGAGCTGCGCATACCACGCGCACCCAAGGCCGCGCCACCAAGCCCACCCACGCTATTCGCCATCGGGTATGACGTCGAGGACGGGATTTGGCGGTTCGCAGCACGTCGGCGACGAGAAAGGCAGATCCCGATAACCGCTCCAAGGATGGCTAACACGGCGATTCCGCCGACAACGCCGCCGATGACTGCACCAGTGTGGGATGTCGAGGCTGTCGTCGCAGGTGCACCTGAGCCATCTCCATTGGTGCTCCCCGATCCACTAGTTGAACCTTTGCCCGAAGCAGAGTCCAGACGAACGTTGGGTGGGAGAACGCTCGCGGGGGCTGTGGGTTGGGCGGCTATCTGGCCGTTTCCAACAATGAGGAATGTTCCATTACTGGGAATGCCATGGATGTTGACGTAGAGGAAGGCAGGGCCGGGTTGCAAAAGATTCGGGTTTGGTGGAGGTTGAGAAACATGAAGGATGATGCTACCATCACTCTGAACTGTATACGTGTTATTTAATTGCATGAATCGCTGTCCCATATTCATTGCGTGTGTCGTGAATCCGCCACGAAGAAGAACAACAGTAGTGTTATCGGCGGCGTCATTTGCTGATCCAGAATAAGATGTCGGGGGAATAGTTATGTCGAATGGATTACCTCCGTATGAGAGCGTCTGAGGAACTCCCGAGGGCACAGGTCTGGTGGTGGCCGAGAAATAAGGAGGGTAAAAGATTTCAGCTTGGTATGTAGTAGGGAATATAGTACTCATGTTGACATCGAGGTTAGGATTAGATCCAGCAACCAGAACGGAGGCATCAGGAAGGAGCATCGCAGACGAATGGTATAATCGAGGAATAGGGGAATTTGAGAGACCTTGGTTAGACCAGCGACTACCTGCGGGTGCATTTGGGTCATAGATAGCGGGTGTTCCAACAGGACCTGACGCAAGAGATTCTCCAAACGGCATTTGGCCGAAATCAGATATCAGTAAAGTCGCTTGAGAGAACCCAGCAGTACCGTTCGTACCGCCATTAAGGACTAGTAATTTTCCATTTGGCAGAATAATAAATTGGCCCATAGTGCGTCCTTCTAACATATCGTCATCCTGTTGATACACAGGCGCTGAGCCATCGGCCGGTTCTGGAGTGATGCGTTGACAATCGTTAGAGGCTGGGTAATCCCAGGTATTGATGAAGGGCCAAGAGTAGTTGCCAAATGCATACTCGGGCATATCAGATCCGCCACAGAAGATGATTGTTTGACTGTAATTATTGGCGGGAGTCATAGGAAGCATAGCGACGGCACCTGATGCTGGATACACACGAACGACATTGTTAGGCATATTAGGAAGGTAATTTTCTGCGAAAGTATCAGGATTCCATAACACTATTTCAATAACGTCAGTTCAAAGTTATCGGAGAAATGAAAAGACGGCTACTGGTGCTGTAATTGGCTTGCAGAAAAACGTTTCCAGACGCCATGAGGAAAGTGTGAGCGTATGCGTTCAGACCCGACGTTACATTCAGGAAAGGCATAGCCTGAGGAGCACCTTTGGATGGGTAAAATTCAACTGTGAGAATGGCAGCACCACCTTCTGCTGGATCTGGATTAGGGTAGTTGCGATTAACATAGCCTCCGTTTGCGAATCCTCCTATGATAGCAATACTTCCATCGCCGAGCGCTTCAGCGGCTGAGTACCATCGTCTCGATTGCATTGAAAGGACGGTGGCGTCATCAAACCAAGCACAGTCCGAAGAGACAAAATTGTCCCCAGATTTGCATGGATTCAGAATGCGTATTGACCTTCCACCATCAAAATCTTGAAGTACTGAATCCCAAGTGGCCGACCCTTCATTATTTGGTTGCGAACCACGAGCTCCTCCTGGACCGATAGCGCCATTTCCTCCAAAGGTGACGTACGAGCCATTCGGAAGATGGAACCCTGACGAACAAAAGGTATTTGTTCTAACGTCCATAAGAGTGGCTTGATGCGAGTGAAAGTCCCTGATTAAAAACAATAATTAAGCAATGGCTTTCGTAGGTGATGAGGCTACACACCATGCTGCACCCCACGCTGAATGGCCACTTATTTGTTGGGGATTTGATTCCGCTTTATCGAGTACGTAAACTATATCCTCATTTGCAAGAAATAACTGCGGAGAAATTAGCGCATAGACAAAGTGGAGAAGAAATACTCATACCATCATGGCACTAACGAGTGTGTTTCCTCCATCCGCAAACGAACCCGCCGCTGCGGCAAGGACTGGCGAAGCGGCCGAAGCCAAGCATAGCGCCAGTAGAGAAAGTGGTGGCGAGCGCATAAGATTATGATAATGCCAACCAGGGAAGAAATAAGAAGGGGAGGGGGGATACAAAAGACTACGATGGAGAGAGATGAAAGATGAGCCGAAGCGTCCACTGAAATTGCCGCAAAGACCTCGATCACCCCAAACATCTTCACTTTCCCACGACTCTCCAAGTCTTTTTGCCTTGGAAAAGACTTGTAAAATCTGATTTAAAGCAGCAAATATAGATTAACTACTATCTGATACTTACTAGACTACGTACAACATTTTTCTAACACGTACACTGTACAAATGATGGATTTGATCTTCGGGGTCCTCGCATAGGACCAAAGCTAAGCCATGCCTCGGACATCACCTCGGCTGGCTTTCAGTGGCCGCGAACCTTGGCGAACCATCCGTCTCGGCGGTTCTCGTCCTCCAGACTTCTCCTCGTACACCTGCCCCTGCCCCTGCCCCTGCCGCTTGATCAACCAAAATCGTTATTTTTATCACTTCTTGGTTGCCGTGCCACCTGCAGTTGCCAAACGACAGATCAACACATTCAGCCAATTTTGACGTGCAGTTCAATGGTTTTTATCGACTGCAATTCGGAGCAACCCACCCGCAATCATATCCGAAACAATCCTCTACTTTCAATGTTTCTAGGTTGTTTCTAGGGGTAACATGCTTGGCCGGGACTTCGAATCTAGAACCTAATGGTGGCAAATCCTCTTGTATATCGCGTCGTGTAGCTTCTTTTCTAGTCATGAATATTGATGTCAAATCCCAGCATTCTTGCAGATTTTACCATTGATTCCTACCGATGTGAAATTCGCCTTTCTTCTCTGTATGTACGGGATGTAGGTAAGATTCAGTTTGACAATTCAAGAATTTTGTCATAATCTTTCATCCTGTTCACTTGTGCTTATTTTTGTATTGAATGTCTGGATATAATAAACGAGGCTTAATCAAAGAATAGATCTCGCTTTCATTGTAGGATTGCATTATTAAAAAAGACTTACATGCATAAATTATTTTGCTTGATTATGTATCACATACACAGTTGCCACCTGGTTTGACAAGTTGTGTTTAGCCTAGGTGACAAACGGCCAATAAATTGCCCATTATGATCCACCACATTGGTTGGACAAGCGTAACAAATACTTTACAGTGCAAAAAAAAAGACGTACGTTTCATTCCTAACCTAATGCTATCTCCTACTTTGCCTGCAGTGTTTTCAGCCTGAGAGGACCATTAGATGGTAGGAAATACATGTGAGAGCAAGGTTGCTCACAACATTATACCCTCCTTTTTGTCCAGCATATGAGAGTTTGCAGTGCGTAGAAATATCTATAAATTTGAACTCATTAGGAGTGTCGTTATTAGATGGTCTATCATTGTTGAGAGTCATTGGGGGATTTCTTATGATTGGACACATACAAATTGTTGTCATTGCTTGAACTGTTTGTGTTATCACCATTAGAGATCGTTGGACGAACCGTTGTCACTACTAGAGCTGTTGTCATCGTTGTTAGATGACTCGTGGTTGAGACTTTTTTTATGAGCCATGATACAGAATGTGTAGAGTGCGATCTGGAGGATGTTGCATCGACCTGGAAAAGTGGGTGAGAATTTCGCTAACAAAAAACAGGCAAGTATTTGAATGTAGAGTGCATTTCCTCGAACTTTTCCCCGAAGTCCTCAGGTAATTCGATGCCTCTATCAGGATAGAGCGTGCCAGATTAAATGAGACTTTGCACAGAAATCAATTGACGCAGCAGACATTGCATAATCCTTCTGAGTGCTCAATCTCACGCCAATTAACGTGGTATTCCAGTGGGGGGCTCAAAGCACAAAAACTAATATCGTATTTTAGCTACTGACGTTCGCCAGTGCAATCAAGAGACGGCTTTTAGTAGACGAGCTTCATACCTTTGTCCGTGTCCATAATTATAGCGTTGACTCCGGCACTAATTATATCCCGCAATCTATAAAGTCATGGTTCTTGATTTTGGAAGAAGAAGGAGCAACCAGATCGTTGTAGCTGTCAAAAAAAATACAAGAACAAAGTCGGGCTTGCATAACAAACAGCCGCACTTCTGCACTTTGCATTTCAATTTGCATGCAAATTCCATGTGATGGGCAAGAGTGTCGAGTCCTGCTGGAGTCAGTCCTACTTTGCTTACTGAATAATGTAGTGGGCTCTATTTGGAGTGTCGCCCTCCTGCCCAGCCCTTGAACAAGACTCAGCCAACGGCGTGGATCGCCCATATTAATTGTACTACTCGAGTACTCGTTCACTCCGGCTCATTGTACATCCTGTCGGCTTTACTCTTCTTTCTAAGCTATCGGCCTTTCGGACCACTAAGCACCACCACACACCTGATCCCGAAATATGTTTTCGCGCATTTCATGGTGAAACACAATATCGCAAATTCAACTTAGCCTTTGAAGCTAGCCTAGTAAATGTCAGCCGCCATCACCAATAACATGCGTTGCCCACTTCAATTCTACTTGTTCACTTGTGCTCAATGTACATCCTTGTGGTCTTGCTCCTCTTTCTGAGTTGTCAGCCTTTTGCGTCCGCTCAGGCCCAATCACCATTCAAACAGACCACAAGGACAAGCCCGAAATATGTTTTTGCCCATTTTATGGTAGGTAACACCTACCCGTACACGATTGAGGACTGGAAAAAAGGTTAGCAGTCCATCCCATCCATACACATCTAATAAATCTTATATTCCAACAAGATATCATTCTTGCAGCATCCAAAGGCCTCGACGCATTTGCGCTGAATGTTGGCAAGGACCCTTGGCAGCCAGATCGCGTGGCTGACGCATATACTGCAGCTAGGGCCGTCAAGAGTTTAGGAGCTGCAGACTTCAAGCTCTTCCTGTCTTTCGACATGTCGTCCCTGCCCTGCGCTACCGAGAACGATGGTGTTATCTTGAGAAGTTATGTGAAGAACTACCATGCGGACCCGCAACAGCTCTTAGTCAATGGGAGGGCGCTGGTATCGACGTTCGCAGGCCAGGACTGCAGATTTGGTGCGGATAGTTTGAACAAAGGGTGGACGAATGTCCTCGGGAGAGATTTGCCCGAAGTGTGTTTTATACCTGCGTTTTTCGTGGATCCGCATTCGCTTTCCGAGCTCAGTTCCATCGATGGCGCGTTCAGCGTCAGTCCTCTATTACTTTTGACCGCGCTCAACGTTGATGTCGCTGATTTACAGTGGAACTCTGCTTGGCCAACGGGTGATAACGATATACGCTCAGACAAGCCAGACGATCAATTCATCCCTCACCTCAATGGAAAACTATACATGGCTGGCGTTTCCCCATGGTTTTTCACAGTGCGTCTCATTCCATCCACGCCGCTTCGACTAACACCTATATCTTACAGCATTACGGCTCCGATTCGTATAACAAGAACTGGATATACCGATGCGACGACTGGCTGTGGGCAGAGCGATGGGAGATGCTCATCGATTCCCGCACTTCAATCGACCTCGTAGAGGTGATTTCGTGGAACGACTATGGCGAATCTCACTATATCGGTCCTATTGAAGGCGCCCAGCCAAACTCGCAGGCGTGGACGAATGGGTACGATCACCAAGGTAAGCGACAAGCGCGACAATCTTAACAAATAGGTTACTCATGACTTAATCTACACAGGATGGCTCGACCTCATGCATTATTATGTCACCGCGTACAAAACTGGGGTATATCCCCCAATTACGGAGGACAGGGTATTCCTATGGGGACGCCTGTTCCCTGCAAAAGTGTACGCACCAGGAGATCCAGTCGGGCGCCCGTCCAATGCACAATACGTACGTGAATTTTTATTGTTACCACTATCATCTACCACTTACGCATATTATTACACAGACAGACGACTTCGCATGGGCCATAATCTTCCTCAAATCACCAGCGCGCGTAAGCATGACATGTGGGCCATCCAACCTCGCTGCGGACCTACCGGCAGGAGTGTCAAAGCTCCGTCTACCGTTAGTTGAGGAGTGTACGCTCGGCGCGACCGTTTCGCGTGATGAGAAGGTTGCAGTTGATTGTAAACCGTTGGGATTTGAGTTCAAGCCAGAGGCGACTTTGTATAATTTTAATGCGTTTGTAGAGGCGTGTTAGATAGAGAGAGGCTTCAGGGTACGCCTGGATTACGATTGAATTGGATAAAGAGCGAAAATATATTGATTCTTAATTGGCAGGAACCGACAAAGGCATCAGTCAAGTCAATGATAAAGAAGGCTCTTACTGGGACCGAGAATGATGAGGTTTATTCAGGTAAGTGCCAACTCTTTCGCTCCACACATCCTTTCCTCCCCTCCTGCTTCATATCATGCCTCCTGTTGCATTTCAGGAAGCCATACTCAGCGCTGGACTCAATTCCACTTTGATACAAACGTTTTTAACAGGTCTGCTATTCAAATGATGAGATCCTTCTTGGAAGAGCTTATTCATCTATTTAGGGGTTTATGCTGTGGTTTACTTTGGAACACTGTATATCTACTGTAAGTGCCCGACTCACTGGCATCGGAGAATTATCAGAAATTCAAACAAAGTATAGTAAGCAGGAAAACGACAACTACTAGCTGGATGGTTGTTTTTACTCTCACCATGATTTTTGTGGGAGTTATCGGGCAGCTAGCCATTCAATGGCACCTCATACAATGGCAATTCATAAATAATGGAGAGTCTCGGGAATCTATTTTTCTAACATTTTTTGATCATGATTCAAAAACACTTTTTTGGTCAACCGTTGCAGCTTCTATATGCGTAGCCCTTACATCCATTTTTGCAGACACACTTCTAGTGAGTGAATATATTTGCTGCAGCCAAACGAAGCTGAGATTTTTTGATAGATATGGCGATGCTTCCACATTTGGAATCGTTCACTTCGCGTCATTTTATTCTCATTAATTCTTCTAATTGCCGAAATAGGTGAGATTTTGCTTGAAATACGCAAACGGAGCGACAATTTACAATTAATTGACAAGGGCTTCAACTCTATGCCATAATAGTTCCATGCACTAAACACCAAGCTATATCCGATAGAGAAGGGATAATTCTCAACAAAATAAATTCTGCTGCGTATTTCGTGACCGCTAGTTGCACATTGGTAACGACCTGTCTTATCCCATATAGGATATACCCCATTTTTGGACATGACTCGCTCCTTGTTCAGTCAAGAGGGAGATTCCACAGAATACTTGATATCCTAATTCAATCAGCAGCAGCGTACGCCCTTGTATCGCTACTAGCAGCAATAAGCTACATCATGCCAACGAATGCGAATAATCCGAGTCAACTTGTTACTATCCTTGCGCTAGAGGATTACTCGTCTTGTCTGTTCAATACAATTGTAGTATGTACCCATTCATATATATCATCTCTAGATTTTTCGCTGATTATCATTTTAGGGCTTAGCACCGACTCTCATAGTCACCCGGATTGCGATTACATCAGACAAGATCGAAACGTCTAATACGCCTCATCTAACAGTCCTTCGATTTCAAGGTCGATCTACTCAGCAAACAACTCACAACCGGATGAATAACATAAGTACCCCCGCAGTTGGTGAAGAGGTTGACGTGCGACGAGGAACTGAAAAGGATGAACCTGAAATGAGAATGGACTCTGAATCTGTCTGAACCCTCTATTATGTAGTACAGTTTACTTGTTCTAGAAGATTGTCTCTATATTCTTCATATCGATGTTGATGCCAGCGTTGTTTTGATGGGAAGCTCTCAAATTGTGATAAATCTGTGCGGGGCGTTAAGTTTTAACATGGAAGCCATGGCGGTCCGCGCTACATCGCCCATTGTTTGTGGCCACGGCTAGGTTGGGCCTCCGTCATCTGCTTGGGTCGTCTTCACCGTGGCACCTTTCCAACCAGCGCCATTGCAATTTTTTTATTTGTGAACGTAGTCATCAACACAATTTACCTCACCTCAACAATGTTTCGCTCATGGTGTGGTCGGTTGACAACTGGAAAAAAAGAGTGGTTACCCTATCTATGTACATCAAATAAAGTGTCTTACTGCATTTTAGATGTTATGCCCGCAGCATCCAAAGACTTCGCATATTCATGTTCAAGACGTAATCGCGTATGAAGACCTACCATGCGGATCCGCAACTGCTCTGGAAGGGTGCTGGTATCGGCGTTGGTATGCGAGGACTGCAAGTTTGGCACTGATAATATAAATGAAGGGTAGATGAGTGATGAGTATTTTAAAAAGGGTTTTATCTGGGGTGTATTTTATCCCTGGGGATTCGTGTTTGCTTTCTGAGCTTAGTTCCACCGATGGCACGTTCAGCATCAGTTCTGTATTATTTTGACCTACAATGGAGCTCTGCGTAGGGGTGACAACGATATATACGGGGGGCGCGATAGATTTGTCCTCCACCCAAACGGAAAACTGTATATGCCTGGGAGCTTTTTCACAGTGCAATTACCGTTTTCTATAACACACCTGCTCAGAAAGAAAGAAATATACCGATGGCGCACGGTCAAACTCGAATTAAGTACGGGAAAGCGATCTGGAGGGGTTCCTGACCGACTTACACAATTGATTAAAACTCTTCAAGTCTTTGTTTTGAGGTCATACACATATGGTATTGGTCCATGTGTAGGGGGAGGCGGGCAAGCGAATCGGTCATGTAGAGCCTGTTAGCTGTAACACCCAGTCTCGCGGTCGTTTGCTTTGCGAGGTGTAAAAATCGCTCGGTGGCCGGCCCGGTGATCAATGAACGATGCATGATCGATTGATCCGATAAATCGACATCAGCTAAAATATCGCATTCTAACTTTTTCACTTCTCACTCGACTGCGGCTATGTTAGATCATGTCTTTCAGATGACGAGTTCCTCTAATCTAGTGTAAAATGCTGAACGAATTCAAGAATTGCTCGTCATATTCAGGGATGCCGCAAGCCCCATTTCATGTTGTTCACGCGTGCTACACATATAGAGCCTTATCTCTTCCTCGTTGACCTCTAGGTCTACCTCTGTCTCAATTTCAGTCCCTGGGCTTTATTGTCTCTCCCGATTTATTACTTCGCAATCATCTATCATGCCATAGCACGTCCACTGTCCTATGTCTATGACATAGAAAGCGCAGTTCCAAGCAGTGATCTCATACTTCATACAGACTTTTGAGGGGCCCCAACGCGCTCTTGGATTAGAAGCTACATTCGATGGCGGACCCTTCTGTGTTGCAAGTATAGAAGCCTAGAACGTCTACAAAACAAAGCAACAAACAGCCTTCGACGGATTTGGCTTGTTATGACAATTCACTCCACCTGCCGTACTTACTTTGTTCGAGAGATGCAAAAGCTAATATGAGTTGCTCCCATGGTTGATCGATCATTAATCATTCCCCGAGGGCTGTATTGTTCTTCAGGATAGTACACCCTCGCCAATCATGCGCTACCGTCAATTATCTACAGCCACTGGACACTGTACTATACTACAAGCTTCAACGCCTAACCATCTCACGCTCAGAGGGGTCCAAGACTTTCGTTCTCTATATCGAGAAGAACGGGATGATCTATCCTTCAAACTTCGAAAGCGTCACTTTCGTCAAATGATCAAACGTTTTGAACGTTTGATACAAGTACTCATTAAAGTGAGCTGCTCTATCGCTATACTGTGTGTACCCGGGATAATTTTTACTACTTAGATGTCGAGTAGGAACTTACTTCCGACAACTTCATCAGCTGTAACGACGATGTCTTTGCTTGAAGTCGATCTACTTCCTGTTTCCTTACAAGAAACCACACTCAGCGACGGACTCAATTCCACCTTGTTACAAGCATTTTTAACCGGTCTGTGGTGTAGATGCCGAGACCCCTCTTGAAAGAGCTTATTTTATCCATTCAGGAGCCTACACTGTGGTTTACCTTGGTACTTTATATATCTATTGTAAGTATCTTTTCTTGTCTACCGAAGCAAGGAACTACTAAACGTAGTATGTAGTGTGCTGGAGAACATCATCATCTAATCGGATGGTCATTTTTACTACCACCATGATTTATGTAGGAGTTATCGGTCACCTAGCTATCGCATGGTACGCCACAAAGTGGGAGTTTATAAACAACGGAGAGTCTCGGGAAACGGCTTTTCTAGCGACTCTTGATTCTCAATCCGACGTAAGTTTCTGGTTGAATGTTGTAGACGCTTTATGTATAGCCATTGTGTCTGTTCTTGGGGATGCACTTCTAGTGAGTGAATCGACTCTCTACGATTAAAAAGATTGTGCCTTATATTATAGATATGGCGTTGCTTCCATATTTGGATTCGTTCACTTCGCGTCATCTCATTCTCATTATTTTTTCTTATTGCTGAAACAGGTGAGAGCTGCTTGATATATATAAGCGGAGGGGACATTTACAACTGAAAAGGGCCGCGGTTCTATCCGATAATATTTTCAGGCATCAAACAACGGATCAAATCTAGCAAACCTGAGGAAGCATTACTGCTCAACAAACTAACCGCCGCTGCATACTTTGTGACTCTTGGTTGCACCTTGGCAACAACCTGGCTTATTGCGTACGGGATATATCCTATTTTCAGTCACGACTCGCTCCTTGCTCAGTCCGGAGGGAGATTCAAAAGAATACTCGACATCCTTGTTCAATCCGCAGCAGCCTATGCACTTTTAACACTATTACAAGCGATAAGCTTTGTTGTGCCAAGTCTTGGGCTAGCTGATTATTCGACGGCTCTGTTCGCAATTGCGGTATGTACCCACTTGTATGATTAATTCTCAATATTTTCACTAAATATCATCTTAGGGCTTAGCACCAACTCTTATAGTTACTCGAGTTGCAATGTCATCAGAAAAGACTGACGAAATCCCTATTACTTTTCCTCTATCAGCCCTTCAATTCCAAGGTCGATCTACTCGGCAAACCACCCACAGTCGGATGAATAATATAAGTATTCTTGCTTTTGGTGAAGGGGATAATGTGTGATAAGAAACTGAGAAGGGCAAGCTAGGCAAAAAAGTATTATCTACAGATATTTTTCCTTTATGTAAATGAAGTAGATTATATAAACCGCTGACCGGCTGCGAGCCAACTTTCGGTTTTCCTTCCCAACTTGACCGTGGTCTCGTTCCAAACTCTATAGTTACAAAACATTAGAAGATGGCTACTCCACTGCAGCTTCACTATAATATAATACTCAGCAAATACCTCGCACCGATATGAGTATGTACTCTGGTGAAGGGGAGATTGCCGAATCATTGCCGACAACGTTCCTCGACCCAACACTCCCTCTTCGAGACCTCCACCATCAAGAGGGGATGATAACGAGTCTAGAACATTGTTTGTGTATTTAAACTTGATTTCAACGTCGCATAAGCACAACTCTGAGCGCCTATCAAAACCTTCAAATGGCAAGTCACACCTTCGGTGTCAATGACAGGCATAACCACAGAAGACAATGGGTTATGTGCTCCTTAAAACATCTAAATGTCTTCATCGAAAAAGTCTCCATGGGAAGCGTGGGCTCTGAACAGACGTTTTCTTGAATCTTTGGGTGTTTGGAACGAAGCTCATCCCGAGGATTCTTTCGATCGCGTGCTCGGAAGGGTCTGTGCGGCCATCGACAAGGGCGACTATATTACCAAGTTGATTCCGGACAACCCCTTTCCAGCTCGTAGTCTCGTGGAAGCTCTTGGGCAGCTGATCAAATTTGGTGCGGTGAGTGGTTATGTTCTTGGTGTTGCAGTCGATGCTGATCAAATTGTTTACATGGAAGAACATTAAATCAGCGAAGCGGGAGGTCTATGACTTTGCGAATGAGATTGCGGGTTGGATTGTTCGAGAGAGTTCAGCTTTTAGAACAAATGTTGTAAGCAGCAAAACATGGGCCCACCTCAACGAAATGCAGTATGTTTTATTTCGAGTGTGATCTGTTAAAGATTGATTCCAAACTCTAGTTCTCTCATAGAAGATATATGTCTATGGGCAAATAAGAGATTGGTACGCTGAGTTCACTTGATCTGTGAGCATGTCGTTCATATGACATGTTCAGAAAGATGGTTGGTTCAGGCGCATTGGCCATGCACTCTCTATAGAGAGTGAAATTGACGAGTTTAAGAATCGCTTAAAGGATGCCAGCTTAAAATTCATGGTATGCTAGTCATTGTCTCGTTGAGAGCAATTCTCATCATCCTCCGCAGCATCTTTCAATGATCACTATATCAGGAAACCAAGACGAAGCCATTACCGAAATTCGTTATTGTACCGCTAGGATACGAACAGAAGAGGAACGCCTTGCTGTGCTTCTAGTACGTCTCACCAGCCACACATTTACAATATTTTGATCAATCTTTCATTATATAGGACGAGCTTCTCCAACAAAAGCGCGAAAGTTACATCTCCAAAATTCTCTCACCGTTCCTTGCTACAAACGCAACATATACCGCACAAGCCAAGGACTTTTGTCATCCTAAAACACGCATTGATATTTTAAATGACATCAACAATTGGGTTCATGATTTTTCTGATAACGTGCCTCACTTACTCTGGCTTAGTGGACAGCCGGGATCTGGAAAATCATCTATCACGGCAACTATCTCTCAAGCATTGAAAGACAGCGGTGAATTATGGGCTCAATACTTCATTAATCGCAATTACACGAATACAACCCAGCCAAGAGCGTTTTTCCCTACTATTGTTCAGCAACTAGCGGACCAGTCTCCGAAGATGGCGTTGTATATCCATGATGTCCTCAAGCGTAAACCTTCACTAGTTGATAGTGTCACAGACCTTCAAGCCAAACTACTCTTCCTGGAACCTTTGATTTACGCGGCGAACTGCAATCCAGCAGAACCCATTGTTGTTGTCATCGATGCCCTCGACGAATGTGATCCAGCTTTTCTTTGGGATACTGCAAAAATTATCTCAGACGTGCTTGGCAACATAACTACCCATAATCTCAAAGTTATCCTTTCAAGCCGAGTGGAGGACGACATTCAATTTCATTTTGGCCATTTTTGCAATACCCAACGTGTCCAACAGATTGATCTCGATACCACAACGGATGCTTCGATTCGTGATGTTAGTATTTTTATTCGGCAAGAGATCAACAATATCGTCGACCAATTTCGGCTGAGGGCACTTCAATGGCCGGGGGAAGGGTCGATGAGACATCTTTGCGAGCAATCTTCGGGTCTCTTTATTTGGGGAGTCACGGCGACCAAGTTTATTCGGGCGCAGATAAAGTTGTGGGGCTCAGGATGTCTCAATAGCCTTCTTAACGAGCTGCTCACCAAGGGCATGGACGATATCAACAAGCTTTATAGCACAATTCTTGACAAAACCTTCCCAATTGGCACGGATGAGTGGTTGCTTGAAGTTTTCCGACGAGTGGTTGGATCAATTGTTGTTATCAGCGAGCCTTTATCATTAGACGATCTCAAGGCCCTCCACAATCTACGCATGCCAAACACAGATTGGCCTGTTGATGTAGTAAATTTTGTCCGTCAATTCCGCACTGTCCTTGTCGCTGGGACTGGTGAGATTACTGGGCAAACGTTTCCACGACTCCACAAAAGTTTTTTCGAATTTATTATCAGCAATCATGTTCAGCCTCGCTTTCGAGTGGACAGGTTCGCATCGAACAAAGAGTTGGCACCCAAGTGTTATCTTCGGTTCCAAGCTCTTGATACCTGTTTTCGTCGAAGCAGTCGCCCGAAAGTTCACGATTATTATCTGAATGCGGCAATAACTTGCTACGATGCATATATCAACGATTCCCGTCTCAAGGTTATCGCTAAACCTCCCCATTATCACTCCCTAGGAGTTACTCTTTCGCTTCGCTTCAAGCTTCTTCGTGATCAATCAGACCTTACGAAGGCAATCTCTGTTTGCAAGGAGGCTGTTCGCCTTACACTCGATTATGATTCAGACAAACCCCTTATTCTGACGACTTTAAGCAGCCTACTTGCTCAACGATTCCTAATTTACGGAGAAGCTGCTGACATTAATCGATCTATTGCTCTACTTTCAAAAGCTGTAAACCTTATTCCAGACAATCACTTCCAGAAACCGAGCTTGCTTAGCGACTTAGGTGTTCTCCTCATGCAACGCTTCGAAAAACTTGAGGGCTCGGCATACATTGACAAGGCAATCACTACCCACGCGGATGCCGTTCGCGTTCTGGCGCCTTCCAATATTGCCGTCGATAAATGTAGGCTGCTTTGTGCCATGGGCAGCGCCTATCGCGTTCGGGCTCGCCAATCGCCCCAGCGCACTACGATACAAGACATAGACAAGTCCATTTTAGCCTTCCAGGGTGCACTACGCCTTTGTGGGAAGAGTGATTTCCTCCCTATCCTTGCTGATCGTCTAGACCGAATTCTGATGGACGCTTATGCATCTTCTCAGTCACATGATGCTGCCTGCTTGGGACACCTGGCGATTCCCTATCGTCTTATTCCTTGGGAGGCAAAATTTGTTAAATACAATCATTCAATAAAGGCCCCTTCCGAAATCACACCCACGAACTCTATATGGGGTTCTCAGACTGTATGCGTTCAAAAACCTCAAAGCTTTGCAACTCAAGCTCAAACAGTATTTGGTGCAAACTTTCAGAATCCTACTCGATTCAATTCCAACCCATTAACTTTTGAAATCAGAAACCCTCCAGTTCGTCGTGGATCAGCAAAGTCTGGAGAGACTTTCCTGGGCACTTCTTTTGATGAGTCTAAAGAGTATCCTGATGACGTACAAGTTGGCATATTTTGGGCATTGGGAGACCTTCGTGCCTTGCGTCATAAACTGTGTTGCGATGATAATGATATTAACCTGTCCATATCGGCCTATGAGCAAGCTATACTCCTCACCACGGATTCTCATATCAAAATTTGCCTCTTGATGGCTCTAAGCCTTCCCCTTTCTGTGCGAATTGAACGAGGGGGACCCCTGATTGCCGATGATCACAAAAGATCCTTGTCCCTCTGTGCGGAGCTACGAAATCACTCACAATATCTTCTGAGTTGTGAGGGCGATGATCTCTGGAAATCGGTCTCTTTTGCCAGTGGATACGACGCGGATCTAAAGCCGCAGGTTCTACTTTATGTTGGACATGTGAGTGCAAAACAATTATCATCAAGATGGCCAAACGCAGCCAACATTTGGGACCAACCGACTGCTGACCTCGAGACCACTGTTTCGTATTACGTAGAGGCTCTGCGGTTTACTTCAGACCACCATCCCGATAAACCTAGCATGCTCGAAGCCCTGGGTGAAGCCTACGGGGAACGGTCTTTCGGAAAGGCTATATCTGCTTACGAGTTTGCTATCTTATTCATTCGAAAATACGGGTATTCGCAAACTCTGCAATCGTGGAAGTACTCCGCGTCTGCAGAGTACAACGCAACCCACCCGCAAGAACAGGAAGAACGATTTACCATTCGTCTATTGCATTTGATCGCATATGGTTCTGGCTCTCCTCGATCCGTTGACCTTAGTGAGAGGGTAGAGATTTTGGATAATCTCGATTCCGACATGTTTGGCAAAATAAAATATCACAAGGGGGCGCTTCCTCTCTTACACCTTCGTTTCTTCCTTCGATCTCGATAAAATCGCATCTTCGAAACAGATTAGCTATGTACTTTATTATTTTCAAGGGAGGATGTATGTGTTATAGAATACAAATGGGAGTAATAAATAAATCCTTAAAAATCAAGTCCTTACCCCATAAACACCCTTATAACATATCTCAAAACCAAAACTACTCAAGACGTCACAATCAACGTCAACACAATCTTGCCTTTTGTTCCAATAACATTTAACCCACTTGCCGTGAGCCCCAGCTCGCAGCCCGAATATGGAACCCATAACAGTCTTTGACCTCCATAGGTACAGATCCATCCCTCTTTATCAACACGCGCAGCTATATGGTTCAAGTCCTCAAATGGACCAAGGAAGGTTATGGTGGGGGTAGGCGCCTCTGAGTAAAACTGTGAAAACGTTGGCGACGACGGTATGTCCGACTGTGGTTGATGTAGGTCCCATACCCTAACGGTGTAGTCCCAGGATGAACTCACGATCTGTTGTCCATCTGGGGAAAATGCTGCTGAAGTCACACAGTCGGTGTGTCCACGAATGAATTTTCCGACTTGGTGCATTCCAGTGAATTGCAAATTCCAGATTCTAATAGTGTTATCCTTGGCTGCACTTGCTAGGCGCCAGCCATCCGCCGAGAAGGCAACTGAACGAATCCAGCCCTCATGTCCATTGAACACAGCAACTTTTTGCCTTGTGTTTGGGTTCCATAGCCGTATGGTCGTGTCCGTCGATGCACTTACAAGCTGAGCGCCATCGGGAGAATAAGCGACACATGTGACCTGATCCGTATGTCCAAAAAGCGGATTTCCAATTGCCAAACAAGCCTCTGCATCCCAGATACGCACTGTGGCATCCCACGATGCACTTGCAATCTGTTTCCCGTCCGGAGTAAAAACTGCACAGTTGATGTAGTCTTTGTGTCCTTGAAGAGGTTGTCCAACCTTCTTCCCAGATGAGTCCCAGATACGGATCTCCTTATCGTACGAGGCGCTAACGATTTTTGTTCCATCACTTGAATATTCTACCCAACGGACCCAATTTCTATGGCCTTTGAGAGGTTCTAATGCAAGCTGGCCAGTACGCACGTTCCATACATGTATCGTCATATCGTCTGCAGCACTTAGGAGCCTCGAGCCGTCTGGAGAAAATGCCACGTGGTAGATCTCTTTTTGCTCGTGGCCTCGGAGGGGAGCACCAATCAGGCTGCCTGTGTGGGCATTCCATAATCGAATAGATTCGTCGCTCGAACAGCTCGCAATGATAGAGCCATCCGGTGAAAATACCGCACGATTGACCCAGGCCCTATGGCCTTTCATGACCCGAAGACATGAACCATATTCTTCACTGGAAGACGCAACTCGAGGCCGTTCTGGGATAATCTCCTTGATGTAAATGCTATGTAGTAGCATATTAGAGGGGAAAAGAGGGAGAACTGAGATATAGATATGAAGGGAAGCCTTGGAAATAACCGAGGAGGACCCCCGAATAAACCGGATAGCGTCGCGTGTCAATAACTTTTCTTCCGAATCAGGTGAATAAAATGCCTACAAGAATCATTCGTTTGGCAACCAGTCAATAACAAACATGTAATTACGTACTGTCATCCACTCATCCAACAGCTCTAGATTCGATGTCATTACCGCGTCGTCCAAGAGACCGAGCACACTAAGAACTTCAAGCCAATGTAAGAGGTGTTGTGTTAAAAGTATTCGCAATTTGGTCCTTATCGCGTCTGATAGCATCCTGAGATTCAAAAAATGCGATATCCAATGCTGAGAGGCATAACGTAGGGCCTTGCGTATGTGTTTGTCGATGCGGCTATCTAAATCTTGAACCTCAGAATTTAGGAGAGATGGGTTTGAAAAGTTGCAGAGATTATGTCGAAGAAGCTGGTTCATCACGTCCAGACACTCTTCTGCAAGTTGAGGAAGATATGGCTGGGTAATGTCGACGTAAAAGCGTGTATCTGTGCATCTCCGCTTATCTGTGATAAAATCCTCGAAAGTACGATGCAAACGGGTGCGCGCAAAAGTCGTGGCATTCAGCTTGTCTACCACCATCCCTAGGTCTTGGAGAAGCTTAATGAGATTGGTGACGCCTGGGCTTAGGAATGCGAGAAGAGACAGGGAAAAATGTGTGCGTGATTGAATCAAGTCGGAGAATACTTCATGCCATCCTATCCTGTTTGTAGGAGATAATGTTGGGACAATGGCCTGAAGTATTGCGGAATAGAGGTGACCCATTGATTCCTCTGGTGTTTCCGGGATACGCCGCCCCATAACGATGTCAAGAAATAAAGCACCATCTGTATTGGAATACGACTTGAGGACTTTCAACGTTGTTGAAGCCCAAAGATGGACACCCATGGCTCTGTTCACTAGTTCCTCCTGCACACGAGTAATGGCCCGATCGCCAAAAAGTGCTGGCCTTTCAGAAAACAGCAACTTCAGTGTCTCCCTAATCATTGTCTCACCATCCTGGGAGCCACCTTGACTGTCAAAATCCATGTCGTGCCTCTCGCAATGCCCTAATCCGTCTTGAAAGGCAGCTTCAACGTCATCCTCCGGCCGAGAAGTGATCAAGAACCGAAAGTTAGTGGGAAATCGTGTCATGAGTGTTTCGTCGGTGAGGACCTTCAACAAGCGTTTGCGTTCTCTTAAGTCGTCGCATTCGTGCAGGCCGTCGAGAATGATAAGAACGGGGCCGACCATTGTTAATCCTTCCGTTGGGGCAACTATCAGCTCTGAGAATTGACGTTCGATATTGGCATATGCCAATCCAAGGTCCTTGCGAATAGGACCATTCATGCGGGCCATGATAACGTCGTCGAACCCGGCAAGGTTACGAGCCATAGTGCTCGAGATTATTTGTGAGTTATTCTTTCCTTCTATCGCGCCCTCTAGGAATATGGCACATCCGAGACGCCCTTCATCATGGAACCGCTGGGCGATCGAGTGAGCAATTGAAGACTTTCCGCAACCTGACCGGCCTATGAGGAAAAAGATACGTTGACCATAACCTTTATCATTGACACCGCCAACAATCCAGCTCATGATATGATCGATGAGTGCGTCATGAGTACCACGGACGCAAGTTCGATGTGGATCCCAACCGGCCCCTCGCAGGTATGGCAGGCGGTCGACAAACATGAGATTTTCTTTCCATATTTGGTGAGCTCAGTACGTGGAATAAGGAAACAAGCACATACCAAGGCTGGTTACCTTGTCCAGTATACGGACTGTTGTCAATGCTGTCTGCAAAGTGGTGCCCATTACAAGCTCGACTCGCAGCTCCCCAAAAGCCGCTTCGTAATCCGTGAGTAGTAGATCGGTCTTGGATCCCATGTTTTTGACTGCACGCTCCTCTGTTGTAGGGAAAATTTAGGATAACTTGAAAGATCACTTTGTTCATTGCACTCACTGAAGGATTCGGTTCTCATGTACGCCGCGATGAAATGAGCACACTCTGCAGTTTGGCTTACGAGGCGTTTTGCTGATTTCTCGAAGGATAGGATCTTGTGCAACGGGCTGGCGTCTAGGAAGAAGTCGTATAAGTTACTCATTGTACCAGCTAATCGGTCTACACGAAAGTCTCGTTGAATTTGATCAATTACGACCTACAAAAATTGAATATTTAATTGAAGAAATGTAGCTTTAACTGGATATGACTCATACTCACTTGAAGCGCAAAAACTACGGCTCCTAGAGCAACTTTTGCTTTCGGGTCAAGCTGTTTACGGCTTTAGTCAAAGTTCAGATAAAGTATAAACAGCTTACACTTGCAATCTTTTCGGCGAACTTGGCAAAAGTTCCTAGAGACATAATAAGCTGCCTCCATTCTGGGGTAACACGAGCGAAACTTGAGTGCGAAATGTCGGATATGATGCCAATCTTTGCAAAATCTTCGAGAGCTCGTTCTTGATATTCAATCGCATCGTCAGGTGAAGGACTAAATTCGGGTAGCACAGAGAGCCGAATCGCACACTCCGGCATCGCTTGTTTTTGTGAGGACGATGAACTGGGCCTTGTAGGTAATTTAATGCTTAATTCTTGAGGAAAATATTAAATATCAATAGTGCTATGCACAGCTTCAAATGTTGAATGTACCTTGATTCCTGGGAATTTCCAAAATACGAAGCTCACTAGCAGTACATATGATATGACTCGGTCCGTGTCGAATAATTCCATGTGAACAGTAGATGCAAATGGACATCTGTGTGGACTCGGATACTGGACTTCTGACCTTAATTGAATTGGATTTGCATGTGAAAGGAAGAAATATACATTTCGAAAGAAGAGTCTGCCCATACAGGTGATCTATCCCCTTTCCGTGACATTGACGACTTGTATTCGACTCCGTCGACAGTCACCACCACGTAGTAGATAGAATCTCCAACGATGTGGGGTTTTGGCAGATTGTGTCCCCGCAGAACTGTGAAGGTAAAATTAGAGACTGTGCAATTGATTAAAAAGCCAACAGCTCACCTTCAGCTTTCATTCTCACTACCATTTTTCTATTTTGACAGTCGTTGAGCCTCTTAAGCTATTTATGCACAACTGCCTTACCCTTGTTCCAACGCGGGCAAGGAAACCATTGCGATTTTGCAGGTAGGGAAAAGAAAGATTTACGATAAAAGCACCGTTATGAGAGGAGTGACTGAGCGCAACATTGCACAGCGCTGAACAGCTGGTGATTTTGTCCCACCATAAGATTGACAGATGGGATTTAACATTTGATCCCGTGCAAGAACCAGGGACGAAGCGCCTCCTTGACGCACGTTCGACCTCTCTGCTCATCGCTATTGGACAGGGCAAATTTGGGGGCAAATAAAGCTGTGCAGATTGTACCTGAGCATGGTCCTGGACTTGGATCCGTTCCTGTCCTTGCAATTAGGTAAATGAATCGGAACAGTGAACTGCCTCTGTGCAAGCACTTGCGGACTCGCGTCGTATGTATTACGTAAACTTGCCTTTATGCAACATGTTGCTCGTCAGCGCGTCAGCGCCTAATAAGTAACTCCCAAATCAAACACGGCGGCGTAGCCAGCTCTCATTACGAGGACGGCATGAGCCTGTCTAGGCACCCTCCCGATCTCTTACAGGGAACCTATACACCTTGTGTGCAAAACACATATCTGACTTCCCGCTGAGACGAGCTTGCCACGCTGATTGCCACTTTGAACCCAGTAGAAGTTCCTGCAATAGCGATCCAACAATCATATTGCAATTTGCATTAGGAATACCTATGGGATCAAGTATAGTGTATTCAGAGCTCTGTGCAGTGTCCACAACGTATTTCATGGAAGGCCATTCAGCGGCAACCATTGTCCCCAAATATAGCACGCCCAGCTTCCCCGTTATCCTTGCTCCATGTTCAAAGGGTTGCCGCTAAATTTTCGGTTTTACTAGATTCTTCACATGATCGTCCCCCTTCTCTTATGCAGCCTTCGTCGTATGCCGCACTGTGACGGTGACGGTATGCGCCTTTTTTGAACTGATGGAAGCAAAGTTTCAGCGTGGTCATTCAAGCCATCTCTCACGTTCCATGTTACATTAATCCTCGGCTTGTATTGTTGACGTACCAGTTGGTTTAAGGAAAACAGAACTGACGACTGATTCCCCTTTGGCCCTCGGGAACACTATAAGATGGGACGAATAAGATGGGACGAAAGTCCTCCGACCTTGCACGGAGAATATCATACGATGCCAAAAATTGTTCAAGTGTTATTGTTTGCAACGACTTGTCTTAGCGCTGTATATCAAAACATCGAGGACCTGCCAACCTTTAATTACGACTTTGTGATTACCGGAGGTCAGTCTAACATGACATTATAGATTTTAATTTGATAGTCCCGTTTAGGAGGCACAGCTGGCTCAGTACCAGCGGAAAGACTGACAGAAGAGATTAATTTTCATGTTCTTGGATCGAAAGTGGTCCAAGGTTAGCTCTTTTATTATTTCAACTACAAATAATCTCCGATTCTTTGGTTGTCAGTAACGAGGGTGCTGTAAATACGACCATACCAGCATTTGCAACACTCGTTGAGGGCACTGAGGGAGCAGTTCAATAAGTACGCATCCCCTCCAGTATCATATCTGATTATAGTACTATTAACGCCGTATAGATGGAATGCTTTACACACGAGGATCATCAGATGACTGGGATAGGTTTGCGTCCGTGACCCAAGACGGCAGCTGGGCGTGGAACAAAATATTACCTTTTCTTCTTAAAGTTCGTTCAATTATTTTTTTTCAGAGTGGGAAGAAACAATTCTTAAACCTGATATCCAACAATCAGAACGAGAAATTCTTCCCCCCTGCTCATAATCACGACACCTCCGGCCAATTCGATCCATCGTTCCACAACTTTGCTGGCACAACATCGGTCAGCTTACCAGGGTTTCCCAGGGCGATTGACGCTATGATGCTTTTCATTCCACTGTCGGTAATGGTATGCGAAGTAGTGCGGCAACATCGTACCTAGATCAAGGAGCTATCAACCGTCCCAATCTTCACATTCTTCTAGACACAAGAGTGACACGTGTTCTCAAGACTTCGACCACAGGGCGCGTACCCGAGTTTCGAACAGTTGAAATTGCGACCAACGCGAATGGTCCCTCTGATTATTATTCAACATTTTTTTATCTTATTTTTTATCAAGGTCCCAGTACTCTAGTATCAGTATCGAAGGAGGTAATCCTATCTGCTGGGTCCATCGGGACGCCTCATATTCTTCAGCTCTCTGGAATCGGAGACCCATCTGACCTCAGTAAACTCGGCATATCATTAAGAGTGAACCTACCTAGCGTAGGCAAAAACTTGAGCGATCAATCATTGCTAACGGCTTCCTGGTTCGCCAATTCGACCGACCCCTTGTCAAAGTTTGTCATTTTTTAAAAAACCTCAGTTATCGACCTATTTAGAAAGATATATTAGCATTTTTGGTAATGCCACTTTATTGACCGAGCTGTTACAAGAATGGGAGAAGACTCATACCGGGCCTCTCGTTAATGGAGGACCTAGTCAGGTTGCTTGGTTGCGTCTCCCTCAGAATGCGTCGATATTCCAGTGGTTCTCCGATCCTTCAGCGGGCCCTCACAGTCCGCACCTGGAACTTACATTTTCTGTTAGTGCTATCAAAAGCTGAGAAAAATAAAACGTTAATTGTCAACCTTCGAACAGAGCGGCGGAGGATTCGATTTACCTGGAATGCACTCAGGAGATAATTTTGTCGGTATCGGCGCAGTCGTAGTAACACCTACATCGCGTATCCATGAACATTCATTTAAATTCTACACAAGTTGATTTTTTTTCTGACAGGTGGTTTTGTCAAACTGCGATCAAATAATCCATTCGACCCTCCACTCATCAATCCGGCTCTTCTTGACACCGACTTCGACATATTTGCAATGCGAGAGACCCTCAGCGCAGCTAAGAGATTTTTTGCAGGGCTTGCTTGGAAAGGCTTTGTTCTCGCTCCAGCTGGAGCTTTAGCCAACGCCACAACGGACCAATTACTGGACGACTTCATCCGCGACACAGCATTCTCGGCATCACACCCAATTGGGACAGCCGCTATGTCCGCCAAAGATGCAAATTTTGGCGTCGTCAATCCAGACCTACTAGTCAAGGGTGTTTCTGGCTTACGCATTGTGGACGCCTCGGTTATGGTAAGCGTGAGGTTATTGTGTCTGTTATTATTCTAATTTTCGGAATTGGAAAAGCCATTCGTCACTTGTGGACACACACAGGCTCCTACATATGCCATTGCTGAGCGAGGTGCGGATTTGATCAAAAGCCTCTGGAATTAATTGAGTGGACAAAGAAATTCCATTTTTAGCAAGAAAGAACCTGTCAAGTAGCCCTAGTACAGAGCTCTATTCGTCTGGGATGAATCAAATTCCTGGGCGAAGGAATTTGTGGAGCGCATCACCGTGTGATCGTCCTCAGAAGTCGTTGTGTATGTTATAGAAGCAGTATTGAACAGGCGACCGATTCACATGATACTTCTGTCGTATTCAAACTACAAATGCGAACCTCTTTCCTCCGGAATCGCTGCCATAAACGAGTGGCGCGCTGGATAATATAAAGTCTCCTTTCCTCATTTTCAGGTTGTTTCGCACCCTAAGATGTTGAAAATCTTTTCCACTTTCTTATTCGTGGCAACGTGCTCCGCGGTTATATATAAAGACATTGGAGAACTTCCCAATCAGAGTTATGATTTTATCATAATCGGTGGTAATTCTTGCGGTACTAAAATTCTCATTGGCTAATCGGCCGTTTTAGGGGGCACAGCTGGATCAGTCCTTGCGAATAGATTGACAGAAAATTCTAAATTCAACGTTCTTGTTTTGGAAAGTGGTCCAAGGTTAGTCACCAATAAGTAGACCTCAGTCTCAAGTAAACCATATTGGATAAAGCAATGAAGGTGTACTGAATTCAATGATCCCGTCTTTTGCGGTGATGATGCAGAATACTCCATATGATTGGAATTTTACCACAACACCTCAAACTGGCTTGGGTGGCCGTTCAATAAATTACCCAAGAGGACATATACTTGGCGGATCAAGCTCGCTAAGTAAATCCTGCCTAGTATCACCATTAAAAACGCTGATCTGTTTTTTTTGCTTTGTAGATGGGATGTATTACACACGCGGATCTTCAGAAGATTGGGACCGTTTTGCTTCAGTTACAAAAGACTCGGGCTGGTCTTGGAAAGAAATAATGCCCTATATACTCAAGGTACAATATCATTTAACCACAAATTTCTCCAAAAATTCCATTGTCAAAACTTTGGTAGAACGAAAAATTCGTGCCACCAGCGGACCATCATAATACGACAGGAGAGTTTAATCCCTCATTACACAACTTTGACGGAATAAAATTTGTCAGCCTACCAGGATTTCCTCGAGCCATTGACAATAAGGTCATTCAGGAAATCTCTCTTGGACTCCGACCACGTGGCACCCCTACCAGGACCCCGGAACCCAACACGACGTGTCGGACTCCACTGCT
>JASFDA010000056.1:0-49312 GCA_036936965.1 Cystoderma amianthinum
TATCTCTTTAATACTAATTTTAAATTAGTTAAAAATTTTTAATCTTTTTGCTTAAAAAAATAGAGTCGCTGGCGCACGCCTGCCTAGCATAGAAGCTGAGAGTTGGTGCTGGCTGCGCTTGGTGTTGAGTGGCTGCGCTGTTCTAATTACATTAAAGAAAAAGTTTATATATTTTTATAGAATTAAGACTACTAAATTTTATTCTTTTTTGTTTGTTGGTTTATACTTTTATATTCTTTTACAGTAGTTTATTACTTGTTGGCTAAAAACAAATTGAAAATTGTTTTTAAGCGCAGCCTACTAGTAGGGGTTATACTTTAAAAATTTTTTAAATTTAATTTTAAAAGTTATTTAATGTAATTCTATAGCGTCTCTTAAATAAGAACAAACTAACAATGTAAATACAAAAGCTTGGATAAGAGAAACAGCTAATTCTAGACCGATTAAAGCTAAAAATATAGTAAATGGAATTAAAGTTACTATAAATAAAATTAAACCACCTGAAAATAATTTGTATAAATAAGTAGATAAAATTTTTAATAGAGTGTGTCCGGCCGTAATGTTAGCAAATAATCGTACTCCTAACGAAACAGCTCTAGCTAAATATGAAACTAATTCAATTAATACTAATAAAGGAACTAAAGCTAAAGGAGTCCCAGCTGGAATAAAGAAAGCAAAAAATTTTATACCATGTATTGATAATGCTAAAATTGTTACTCCTATAAATATTGTAAAACTTAAACCTAATGATACAATTCCACTAGCTGTTACCGCAAATGAATAAGGTACATTAGAAATTAAATTTCCAAATAAAATAAAAAAGAATAGAGAATAAACAAATGGTAAATATTTTTCACTATTGCTACCTACTTGTTCTCTAACCATTGAACTTAAACTAGCAAAAGATGATTCTAAAGAAATAGACCATTTACTTGGTATTAAATTAAAATCGTTATTACCGTAATAATGTAAACCTATTACTACTACTAATATAAAAATAGAATATAAAGCTAAATTAGTTAAACTGATAAATAAGTGACCAAAAATTGGAGCATTTAATCCAATTAAATTAGTAACTTCGAATTGACTTAAAGGAGATAAAATTAATATTTGTGACATAATATCAACAAATTATTACTGACTTTTTATTTTTTTTTTTTGTTTTGCTTATTAGAGGAATTATTAAAAAAAGGGGGGGGTAGCTAGCTATACTGGTCTTAGGCTAGTAGTAATCTTAGATTACCTGGTTGGCTATGCCTACCCGGCCGGCTAAAAACAAATTGAAAATTTTTGTAAGCGCAGCCACAGGGAGGACTCGCTAACGCACGGCAGAAAATTGTTTTTTTTTTTTGTTTTTAGGCTAGGCAACAAGTCTACCGCAGCGCACACGCTAAGGAGGGCTAGCACTAAATAATAAAAATAAAAATTTACTATGTTAACAAGAATGAGGCGACTCGAACACCTACGAGCGATTTTGGAGATCACCATACTAACCAATTATATTACACTCTTTTTTTAAAATAAAATTTAAAATTTAACTACGAGCGGAAGTTGTGTCGCAACAAGTGGCTGGTCTGTAGCCTTTATAAAAACAAAATTTCAATTTTGTTTTTAAAGGCAACTGCGCAAGCAAGCAGGACTAAAAAAAAATTTTCTGCGCAGCGCTTTTTTTTAAAGACCACCACCACTGGTAGCTATGCTACTACCGGACCTAGCGCTTTTTTTGTTTTGTTTTTTTTAGTGGGGGTTATAATAAAAAACAAAGTTTTTATTATATAATATAAAGTAATGCCGTTGTTGAAGTATGTAAAGTATTTAGTAAAACATTAGGTAAAATACCTAAACCTATTGTAGGTATTAATAAACTGATTAATAAATAATATTCTCTTCTATTTATATCTTTTAGAGGTGGTAATGAAGGAGACAGATTACCATAAGATACCCTATTGTATAAAAATAAAGAATAACAAGCAGATAATACTATACCCGTAGCACCCAATGATGCAATTATAGGATTTTGTTGCCATATTCCAATTAAAGATAATTGTTCTCCTAAAAAATTTAGACTTAAAGGTATTCCTGTATTACATAAAGTGAATATAAAAAATAAAATAGTAAATACTGGCATATATGTTGCTAATCCTCTAATATAATTAATATTTCTTGTACTTGTTCTATCATAAATAATACCTCCTACACATATAAATAGAGCTGGTGATACAAAACCATGAGCTATACCTAATAAAATAGCACCTTCAATACCTTGTATAGTATTACTAAATAATCCTAAAACAACTACACCCATATGAGCTATACTACTATAAGCAATTAATCTTTTAGTATCTTGTTGAATTATAGTAGAAAAACTAGCATAAATTATAGCAATTACAGCTATAGTTTGTAATAATGGATTAAAGTAATTAGTAGCATCAGGTAAGAAATTTATTAAAACTCTTAAATACATGGCAGCCAAATTAATCGTGCAAATTTTTATACTCTTTTTGTATTCATATTGCTTTTTATTAAACTTATTTTTTTAATTCCATCTATTTGAAGATGTTTTTTTTCTTTAATTAAATTAGCCACCTTACAAAAATCCTTAAAATCTAAAGATTTGTTCCCTAAAATGGGATATTTAATAAAGAATGGGATTATTTTAGTTTCAATGTTTTCAAATTTTCTAATTGTTAAATTAAAACAATTATTATTTTTATAAATTTTACCACAATTAAAATAAGAAATTAAATTACACAGTAATATTTTGTTTCTAGCATGTTGACTTATCATGATTCTTAAATTTACTGAAAATCCTACTTTATTACTTTTGCTCTTATTAATATCAACTATAAAACAAGCCTCTCCTGATACAAATCCTGCTACTCAATTAGGATCTGGAATTTTATAGTCATAAATTATCTCTTTTGTTGGCTCACCTACTGTTTGAATATAAGAAAAATTAGCTTTTAGTTCAGGCGGTATTCCTAAATTCATTGTACTTTTAATTGATACTAATTTTTTTATACCTTCTAAAGATAATTGCTCTTTTTGTTTTAACAGAGTATAAGCTAGCTTAAATAAATTGTAATCATTTAATTTATTAGTAATTAATGGAAACTTATCAAAATGGTCTATAATTATTTGCATATCATTATAAGATCTTACTGAGTATTTTAAAGTTGTTGAACTGTGGCTAGTTATTCCTCCAACACCAAAATAATTTTGAATTTGTTCTAATATATTTTTATCTTTTTTATGTAAAGAAATTTGATAAACTAAACTAATAGACCAACCAGTTTTATATTTAGCATTTTTATAAATATAAAGTCCAAAACAACCTTCAGCATCAGTAAATCCTGTAATGAACCAATTATTTAATTTATTTATATTAACATCAGTCTTTAAAAACTGTTCAGGTAAAATAGGTGGAGTATAATTTGAAACTAAGTTTTGGCAAGCGCTAGCCATGCAAGCGTTGTGTGAGTTAGTACTAAGTTTTTTTTTTTGTATAAAAATTTGTTTAGAAGGGATTTTGGTTTGATAACAGATTTCTCTGCCCATTAGAGTACACCTTAATTTCATTAATTTATGATTTCTGAAATAACTACCGTCTACTCGTTGCTCTTTTACAGATACAGCAATAGCATCTGATTTAGATCCGCGATAACCCATTTTCTTTTCATCTATCTTATGACTTATTACCATATCTGAGTAATTAGTTCAGCCACTTACAATCTTTCGATCATAGTTTGGTACCATAAGCTTTAGGGCGTCCCCGGAGTTTGGTAATTTATAGGCATAAATTTGTGTCTTCCCAGGACACAAAACACCATAAGTAGCTAATTTTAATATTGTGGCAGCTAGTATTATTGATCCAGCTAAAGGTGAATCAGCATGAGCTTTAGGTAACCATATAATAAAAGGATAAAGCGGTGTTTTAACAGCAAAAGCTAAGAAAAAAGCTAACCATAAAATTTTTTGACTTTCTAAGCTAATTTCATATAAAGAAATAAGCTGGAAGTCCGTAGATCCTATATAACTATAAATAACTAAAATAGCTAATAACATAGGTAAACTACCTGCTAAAGTATATAAAAAGAATAAAAAAGCAGATCTAAATCTATCTAATCCATGTCCGAATACAATAATCATAATAAATAAAATAGGTAAAACACTTTCAAAAAAAATATAGAAAAGTAATAAATCTAAAGAGATAAAAGCACAAATTTGTAGAGTTTCTAATAGTAATATAGAAATTAAAAAGAATTTTAAATTATTAGTTATAGTTGTATAATTAGATAATAAAGCAATTGGAGTTACAAAAGTTGTTAATAAAACAAAATAAAGAGAGATACCATCTATACCAAAATTTAAATGGCAAAAATTTAGTTGATTAAATTCAGAAACAAATTGAAATTGTGTTGTACTAGAATCAAATTGAAACCATATAAATAATGATACAAATAAATTTATTAGCGAAGTTGTAAGTGCTATTTTTTTCATTCTTATATTATTTTTAGCATTTAATGTTTCTACGGCTGATTTAGCCGGGCTGCGAAAACTAGTCATAGGTAAAATAATTAATGAACCAATAATAGGTATAATTAAAAGTAAACTGAGCATTGTATAATTATTATTTTGACTCTCTTATTTGTAATACTATTATATTTTTCTGCCGGCCGCTTAAAAAAGCTTCGCGCTGCTAGCCTTGTTGTAGTTGTAGTGGCCTTGCGAAGCTAGGCAACAACCACTTCTACTATTAGGGTTAAAAACAAGGCCGGTGGTGTAGTAATCTTCGATTACAAGCGTGCGCTAGCGAGTCTGCTTTAGCAAACTAGACTCGCTTTGGCAAGGCATTATTAAAAACAAAAAACAAAAACAAAAACACACAAAAACAAACAAAAATTTTTGTTTTTGTTTTTGTTTAGCGCTAGCAAGCGCAGCTAGACGACAATATTTCTTTTTTAATTGCGTCTAAAAACAATTTGACAAACTTTTAAGGGCGCGGAACGTGCACAGCACGCGACAAATTATTTATTTTTTTAATTAAAAAATACACAGTAAATTTGAGAGTTTTTAACTAATATATTATTAATATATGAATTAATTTATAAATCTTATATTTATTTTGAATAGGGGTTAACATAATAAAATAAAATTGAAGTATTGCCTTTTGTTGGTGTGCGCTAGCGAGTAAAAACAAACGTTGCGCCGGTAGTCACAGAGAACAGGCGCAAGACACTTTTTAATTTTAAAGATTAATAAACTTTTTTATTTTTAATATATAGTTTTATTAGTTCATCTAAATTATCATTTAAAAACCCTAAACTATAGATTGTTAAACCAATAGAAATGAACAAAATAATAAATAGACAAATAATAAGAATAAATCCTGTTTTTTTATATACTGATAAAGAATTAGTATAAAGACTTACAAATTTTAAAGGTAAGAATTGAAGTAAGAATTTTTTAATTTTACCATGATCAATATATAATAATAAAAAATAATAAAGAAGTAAAATTAATAATAAAAGTTCTAAGTTTGCAAGATATTTGCTAATAAATAATAAATCCGCTAAGGCTTCACCTTTAAGATTAAAAAAATAAGAAGTCGAAAAATTTAAATCAATATAAGGTAAATAAGATTTAGTTAAGTCTTTTCCCATATTAGTTGTTATATTTTCTACTGTATTTTTAATAGTTATACCAGCAGCTGCTCTACCTACAGAATCAACCTCTCCTGATTGAGTTAAAGAGTTAACATTAAATAATAAATAAAATAAACAAAAAATAAAAAACAAAATTAATCATAATTGTAAAAAGTTTAATTTATGTATGAAATTTTTTTTAATATATATTCCCCAGTGGCCTCTTAAAACGTATATATAAAAAATAAGCCCCAAAATTAAACCCATATAAGCAAATTTAAAAAAGTGTAAAAACATTGTATAATTATTTTTTTGACTCTCTTATTTATAATACTATTATATTTTTTTTGCTGGCCTCTTCCTGGCTAGTTGCCTTGCTTCGCTAGGCTACAAGCGCTAAATTAAAAAATTTTTAATTAGTTTTTTTTTTTTAGTAGTAGACCTTTTGTTGCCTAGTAGTTGCTTTCACCTACAACAAGGCCACTACCGGACAACAAAAGCGTTTGTTTTTTAGGCTAGGGTACTAGTGCTGGAGGTTGCTAGTGCATAGCCACTAACTATTAGACTAAACTTTAAAATAAGAATTTAAATAATTTAATTTTTATTTTTTTATTTAAAAATACACAGTAAATTTGAGAGTTTTTAACTAATATATTAATAAAATATTAGTTAATTTACAAATCTTATATTTATTATGAATAGGGGTTAACATGTGGAGAAAGATAGAGTTGAACTATCATATTTGTAGTGCAAGTACAACTGATTACCATTATCAGATTCCCCCTCCCCATACTACAGCTGTCTAAATTTTTTGTGCTCACTATAACAAATTTAAAAAATTTTTTTTAATAAACATAGTCTTGCGCTTGTAATCGAAGATTACTACACCACCGTAAAACAAAACAAAAAAGCGGCGGGCCTAGTTGCCTAGCCTAAAAAAAACGCCTGCTGTCTATTTTTCTAGAAAACAATACCACCGGCGCCTGCTTTGCCGGCAGGCAAGGCTACAAGGATAAAAAAATTTTTGTTTTTAGTAACAAAAAAGAATTTTTTTTTTTTAAGCCGGCTTGCGAAGCTCCGGTCGAGAATATTCTATTTTTAAATATTATTAAAAAAAACAAAAATATAATAAAAATAATATAAACTTTACTACTTTTAGTTTATATTTTTATAAACTTAAAAATACTAATTTTTTAATTTTTTTATAAATTGTAGGCTTGCCTATGTGTAGGCTTGCCTGCGAAACGCGAAGCGCGAATCGCTTTTTTCCACAGCAAACTACCCGCCTAACCAAAATTTTAAATTTGTTTTTTGCAGAGCTAGCCTGCTTTGCCGCCCGGTCAGCCTACTACCGCCCAGCTTTTTATTATATAATTTAAATTGGAGGCTTGCCTGTTGTTCGCTTTCCTACTATTGTTTTGCCTAAAAAAACAACGCTAGTAATATTCGATTAAAAGCGCCTGTGGTCCGGCTTCGCCGGACTCGCTAGCTTTAAAAACAATTTGGTAAATTTTGTGTTAGTCGCTTTTAAAAAAATTGAAAATTTTTTTGTTAGGGAAGGCTACGCTAGTAATCTCCGTTTACAAGCCAACCAGGTAAATTTGTTTTTAAGCGCTAGCTACAGCAAAGGCTACTAGCTTTTTGTTAAATACGAGGAGCCGCAGTCACGGGCCAGTTAGTTGCTTGCATAGCTATAAAGCACCACTAGCCTAGGCAGTGCAATCGGCCGCTGGTGCTTAGCAGATATTCTAATATATTTTTAATACAATATAAATAAAACTAAAAGAGAGTTAGATATCTAAAACTGTAATTAAATTTAATTAAGTTAAGGTTCAAAGTTAGTTAAGGTATATCAAATGAACAAGAGCAATCTTGAGGGAAAAAAGAAAAGAAAATTTTAACTTAAAAAGAAAAGTACTGCTGCACTAAAATTAGGCGCTAGTTAAAAATAAATTTTTTTTTATAGAGTTAGCGCCTAGCTTCCAAAAACTGGAATGAAAAAAAAGAAGATTTATTTTTATTGTTGTTTTTTTTAGCATGTAAAATATTATAACACTAAAGTTTGTTAAATACAATTTATTTGTTTGTTTACAGCTAGCGGTTTCCTCGCTAGCTTAAAACCAATTTTCTTTTGCCTATGGCTACGCTTTTAATCGTAGATTACTAGCGCGAAGCTTTTTGTTTAGTGCGCTAGCGGGAGAGGTAATAGTTATTAAAATCAACACCTATATCATGACCTATTAATATTTAGAATAAATTCAGTTGCAAACTAATTACTATAATTTTATTTTTTTTTTTATAATTTAAAAATAAAAATAGTTTGTTTTTACAAAACTTGTCTTATAGATAAAAAAACTAACTCTATTTTTTAAGTATAAAAGTATAAATTTTTTTTTGTTTCCTACTCTAAGTATTTTAAGTATAAAAAAGTTATAATTACAGTGGCTGGAGCCGACCGTTTGAGCAGCTCTATTAAACAAACGCCTTTAGCTAGCGCTTAAAAACAAATTTATGCCGCTGCGCTAGCTAAAGGCGTTGTCTTGTTAGTCGCTTTTAAAAAAATTTTCAATTTTTTGTTATGGAAGGCTGCGCTAGTAATCTCCGTTTACAAGCCAACCAGATAAATTTGTTTTTCGGTAGTCTTGTTGCCTAGCCTTAAAAAAACAATTTCAATTTTGTGAAATCTAGCGACTCTACCCTAAAAAACAAAAACAATTTTTTAAATTTTGTGAAAGCTAGCGACTCTAGACAAAAGGCAGAACAACGCCTTTTTACTTGCTTCGGTGGACTCGCTAGCGCACGGTTGTTATCGAAGATTACTACAAAGCTACTAGACAAAAGGCCAACTAGTCCTCATAATTGCCTTTCGCTGGCCTAAGCGTCAAATTTTAATTTTTGTTTTTGTTTTGTTTTGTTTGTTTGTTTTTTAAATTTTACCTGCTTTGTTGCCACAACAAACTAGCGCTTTTTGCCAAAGGCTTATAGCGGCGACCTAACGCTAGCTTTAAAAAAATTGAAATTGTTTTTTTTAGCGAGTAATTTTTATTTAATGCTGCTTTTCTTATGTTAAATATATTACTAAGAAAATATTATAAAAGAAGATATAAATAAAAAGCCTCGGTTGCTTAGTGGTCAAAGCGCTATACTGAAGATATAGATATGGGAGTTCAATTCTCTCCCGAGGCATAAAAATATCAGCCGATATAGTTTAATTGGTAAAACGGACTCCTTGTAAGATTTTGATATTGGTTCAATTCCAGTTTTCGGCAGTCGCCTTTACCTGAAAACAAAACAAAACAAAACAAAAAAAAATTTTGTTGTTGTTTTGTTTTTGTTTGTTTGTTTTTGTTTGTTTTTTACGGTCCGCCTTTTGGCGCGGCCGGCGGTAATCTTCGATAACAGAAGGCAAGCCAGCGATTCGAAGGTAACAAAAAAATTTAAGTCTTTTTTAAAGTGCAGGTCTCGCCTAAGGCGAGCAGTAGCATTCAGCTATCCACAAGATAGCAGTCTTAAACAAAAAATTTCAATTTGTCTTTTAGGCCTGCTTTTTGCCACAGTCTTCTAGTAGTAGGCTAAGTCAACAACAGCCGTAATTATTATAACTTAAAAAGTAAGATAAGTATTATTTTTATTTTTATTATTCTCTATTAGTATAAGTTAGATTTTAATGAGTTGTAGTTTAATTTGGAAAAACACCATTTTTTGGTAATGGCTTATATCAGTTCGAGTCTGGTCAACTCAGTTTCCCAGCGGCTGTTTTCTTTTACTACTCGCCGGCGGTAATCTACGATAACAGCATAGGAAAATTGCTAAAAAAAATATCAAATTGTTTGTTACAGCGCTGGTCGGTAGTAGGCTAGCCTGCGCAGCAGCTAGCGCACTAAACAAAAAGCTTCGCAGAAAATTTTATTAAAGCTAGCGATTCTTGTTGCCTTAGCAAACTAGAATAAAAGGCGCGCAGTTGCTTGCGCTAACAAACAAAATTATTAATTTCTTTTTAAAGCCTGTGTAGCGCAGCCATAGTCGGTGGTAATCTTCGATAACTACAGGCCAGTCTACCGCCCGCCCAGCCTGCTCCCGCCTAGCTTTTGTTAACGGCTTCGCAGGTATGGTTTTCGTGCGCCAGCGAGTAACATACAAAAGGCCACCGAGGGCAAGCAGGCCCATGTTGTATTGTGTTTAAGCATTTATTACCTGTCACAAAAATGAGCTTAAAAAAAAAATGAATCTTTCATTATTATTATTTATAATAGGAGTTTTAGGTTTTATTCTAAATAGAAAAAATATTATCCTTATGATCATAGCTATTGAAATTATGTTATTAGCTGTAACGCTATTAGTTTTAATTAGTTCATTTGGTTTTGATGATAATGTGGGTCAAACATTTAGTATTTATATTATCTCTATTGCTGGAGCTGAATCAGTAATAGGTTTAAGTATTTTAGTAGCATATTACAGATTAAGAGGAACAATTTCTTTAAGAACATAATGTATTTATCAATTATTATTTTACCATTATTAGGTTCAATTGTTTCAGGTTTTTTAGGAAGAAAAGTAGGTGTAACAGGTTCTCATTTTATTACTTGTTTTACATTAATTATTACTTCATTATTAATAACAATAGCTTTCTTTGAAGTAGGTATTAGTGGTTCTCCTGTTAATATTAATTTAGGAACTTGGTTAGATAGTGAATTATTATCAATATCATGAGAATTCTATTTTGATCAATTAACAGTATCCTTAGGTTTAGCAGTTATATACTGTTCAACTTTAATTCACATATATAGTATAGATTATTTATCAGCAGATCCTCACAATCAAAGATTTTTTTCATACTTATCAGCTTTTACAGCAGGAATGTTAATTTTAATTTGTGGAGGTAATTTTTTTGTAATGTTTGTTGGTTGGGAATCTATTGGAGTAGTTTCATATTTATTAATTAATTTTTATTTTACTAGAATTCAAGCGAATAAAGCTGCAATTTTAGCTTTTACTATGAATAGAACAGGAGATATGTTAATGAGTATAGGTTTTTTTGCTTTATTTTCTTTATTTGGATCTTTAAATTACAGTCAAATATTTTCTTTAGTTCCTTATATGAATGAAACAGCTATTACTATTATATCATTATTATTATTAGGAGGTGCTTTAGCTAAAAGTGCTAATATACCTTTACACTCTTGGTTACCAGGTAGTATGGAGGCTCCTACACCAGTAAGTGCTTTATTACATGCTGCTACACTAGTTACAGCTGGTATTTATTTATTATTAAGATGTTCACCTATATTAGAATATAGTCCCACATCATTATTAGTAATAACTTTAATAGGTTCAACTACTGCTTTTTTTGCAGCAACTTCAGGTTTATTACAAAATGATTTAAAAAGAATAATAGCCTTTAGTACTATAAGTCAATTAGGATATATGATGATGGCTATAGGTCTTAGTCAATATAATGTTGCATTAATGCATACTGTAAATCATGCTTTTTTTAAAGCATTATTATTTTTAGGTGCTGGTCAAGTAATTCATTCTTTCGCAGATCAACAAGATGTTAGAAAAATGGGTGGATTAATAAAATTTTTACCTTTTACATATTCAGTTATGTTAGCTGGATCTTTAAGTTTATTAGCTACTCCTTTTTTAACAGGTTTTTATAGTAAAGATTTAATATTAGAATTAGCTTATGGTCAATATAGTTTTACAGGAATGTATGCTTATATATTAGGAACAATAACAGCAGGTATTACTGCTTTTTATAGTTTTAGATTAATAAGTTTAGTTTTCTTAACAAAACCTAATGGTCCTAAATTATCTTATTTAAATGCTCATGATGCTAATTTAGCTGTTATAATTCCATTAATAATATTAGCTTTATTTAGTATCTTTTTTGGATATATTTTTTCTGATTTATTTGTAGGAATGGGATCAGATTTCTTCGCTAATTCTTTATTTATTTTACCTAATAATATTTCAATTATTGAAACAGAATTTTCATTACCTTTAATAATTAAATTATTACCTGCCATTTGTAGTTTTTCAGGTGCTACTTTAGCTATATACCTGTATCATTTACAACCTAATTTCCTTATAAATTTAACAAATTCATATTTATCCAAAAAAATATATGCTTTTTTAAATGGTAAATATTTCTTCGATGTAATTTATAATCATTATTTTATTTCTAAAGGGTTACAAACAGCTTATATTATATCCAAAGAAATAGATAGAGGAGCTATAGAAATGTTAGGTCCTTATGGTTTATCTAATAATTTTTATAATACAGGTAAGAATATTGCTAAATTAGATACTGGTATTATTACTACTTATTCCCTTTACATTGTTATTGGTTTACTTTCTTTATTATTTATAATCTTTGCTCCTGTTTTAATAGATACATCTATTTTAGTAGAGATCAGATTAGTAATAATTTATTTTGCTGCATTAATTATTGTATTAAATATATCAAATAATAACCCTACAACACCTAATAAAAAAGATCGTACGCTCCCGAATGAACCTAAGGAACCAGTAGCGCCAGGCGGTATTAACAAAATAAATAAATTAACCTATAAAAATTCTACGTCTAATATAGAAACTTTAAAAAATAAAAATTTTACTGAGAATACTTTTTTAAATACTACTTCTGTCGGGCCGGCGGCTGCGCAGCAGGCCTATACGCTCAAAATAAATTCCACAATTTCTCCATCTTCTAATAACTATTCCATTAATAATTCTTCTTCACCTACTAAAAAAAAAAAAACCATCTTAGAAAGAATTATGATAGGAATGAAAAAAGGTTGGACAACCGAAACACTACCCCCTCATATTCTTCAATTTCAACAGAATCCTTTAATTAGAGTTTTAAGAGTAATAGGAGGTATATCCTTAATGTTAGTTATATCAAAAAGAATTCTTAATTTTAACGATTTCTTTTTTTATTTAGTCTCTTTTTTTTATGTATTTTATATATTCTATTATTCTTACATAACTTACTGAAGAATAAAACACATGTACAAAGTATTTAAAAGTAAAGAATTACAGATAAGAAATTCTCCGCTTGACAGGCTAGCTAGTTTATTTAGTAATTTATTATTCTGTGCTAAGGGTGTTTGTGTTTATGGTCCTGCTATAGGTGTAGCTACTAGTCAACTTATATTAGCAGATGCCATTCTAGAAGCAAAAGGTAAAGATGCTATTTTTATACCTTATCTTGCTGAAATAATATTACCTGATAGTGCAGAAGATAAAATAATAAAGGAAAGAAAAGAAATTTTTAGAAAATTAAATAGTCTAGATGCTTATCATAAACAAGTTATAGGAGATAAATCAAATATGGAGCTATTAAAGGATAGTAATTTATTTTCTCAGGAAGATCTCGATGAAATGAGAAACGTGTTTAAAATTGAAGAAGATACTTTAATTAATCAGAAGGACGAACTAATGTCAAAAATTAAAGAAAATTTAGATAGAAAAAATAAATAATAATACTTCGCTTTTTCACTTTATTCAATTTTTAAATTTCATATATTAAATATTAACTATAATTAACCCTACTATATATAATTAATAACTAAAATTTTTAGTTGATAAAAACAAAAAAAGGCTGCGCACTAGCCTTGTAGTAGTTGCCATAGGCTACAACAATAGACTTGTTATTGCCTTGTTGCCACAGCAAACTAGGCTAGCTACTAGGCAAGCAAGCATACGAAAAAAAAGGCTGCGCATACGCACTAAAAAAAACAAAATAAACAGAATTATAACCCTTAACGTTTCAATAGGCATTCCTAGCTAACCTTACTGCTAAATTTTTATACTTAAGGATCTTTTATTTATACAGTTTACTTACTTCGGAGCATTTTGCGACTGAATACTAAAATCAAACATCTTAAATATTTTAACCTGTTTCTTATAAATAAGAACCTTTTATTCGATCCTTTTTAGTAGCGGCCGCCGCCTTATATCTTACATTCTTCTAAATAAATTTATCTGTATACTAGCCCGCGCCTTAACAAAATTTATTTTTTTAGTCGTAGCAACCGGAGCGGCCTGTGGCTAGTATCCTGCGTAAACTTAAAAAAAAAAAGGCAGGCAAGCGCTTGTTTAAAGCTCGAGAGAGCTCCGCACTGAAAAAAAAGCTTAACGCTAACAACAAACAAACACAAAATTAAAGTTTTGGCGGCTGGTAGGAAAGGCGCTAAACAAAAAAGCCTGGTGGTAGGCTTTTTTGTTTGTTTGTAGGTGGTTTGCCTGCGAAACGCGCAGTTGGCTTCGCTTCGCTAGGCTACTTCCAAGCAACTAGTAGTAGGCGCCTTGCTTTGTTGCCCAGTAGCCTTTGGCAACAGGTTGGATTTGCCTACAACAACAACGCAGCTTTTTTAGCTAAAAGCAACTATACCCGAAGGCAAGCAAGCAAGTGCGCTTGCTACTTTTTGCCTGGAAGCCTCGTAGCCTTTGGCAACAGGCAAAAAGCCCAGTAGCCTAGCGAAGCTAGGCAAGCAAGCCAAAGCCAACCGTAGGCAACTACAAGTTAGTTTTTTTAAGCGCTTCGCGGATCGCATAGCCAGACCAACCCGGCCTTCAATTTTGTTAAGCGCCTGCTTTGCCGGCAGTCATTTTTTTTTTAGTCGCCCAGGCGCCAAAAGGGTTATTTGACTAAAAACCAAATTTTTTGTTTTTATTTTTTGTTTGTGTTTGTGTTTTTGTTTGTTTGTTTTTGTTATTTGTTTTTGTTTGTTTTTATTCTAAAACTTATTCAATATTAACTTTTTTATATAAGTTAAAATTATATACAAAAAAACAAAAACAAAAATGAGCCGAAAAAAGGACTTGAACCTTCTTTTTACCGTCATGAGTGGCATGTTTTAACCATTTAAACTATTTCAGCTTTTATACTAATATACTCTTGCTACCGCTAGCTTCGCTTGCCTAAAAATTTTTAAAATACAAAAATTTTAGGCAAGCGGAGGCCGGCTGGTTGGCTATGCCTTCCAGGCCTGCGAAAGGCAAGCACTAAAAAACAAAACAAATTATCGTGCTTGCCTGTTTTTAGGTGGCCGGCCTGTTGTCTAGTAGCCTTCGGCAACCAGACTCGCTGGCTTTAAAAACAATTTTCTGCATAAAAAAAATTTTCAATTTTTGTAAGCGCTAGCTACAGGTTTTTGTTTTGTTTTTGTTTTGTTAACGGCTGCGCAGGCGCCTTTTGTCTAGTTTGCTAAGGCAACAAGAATCGCTAGCTTTAACTAAATTTTTTATTTTTGTTTGTTAGTGCGCTAGCTGCTGCGCAGGCTAGCCTACTATCTTTTTGTTTTTAAGCGCCTGTTGTCTGTAACTTCCTACGGTTAGCGGTTCACGGTTAGCAGGCAAGCGATAAAAAAAAGAATAAAATTTTTTGTACACCAATTAAAGTAAAAAACAAATTTTTTGTTTTAATTTAAGCGTTAACTGCTACATTGGACTAGCAGTAGAGGCCGAAGGCAACAACCACCGGCAGGTATAATGAATATATCAGTACTTTTACCTAATGCCGGGCCGGCCCTGGAGGGGGCCAATGGCACCAAGCCGCTTGCATAGCAGCTAACAAACAAAATTAAAACAAAAAATTTGTTTTGTTTTTTTAATGGCTAGCGCAGTAGCCTTCGGCCTCCTAAAAACAGACAACTTCTGCTCTTTAAACATATCTCATAAAATTTTATTTATAAATTTAAACCATAATACTTAGACAGTAATATGCAGCTGCTGCCGTAGGCTGGACTGGTTTTAAATAATCGCTAATAGTTACAATGTATTTTTTTGTTTTTTGTTTTTGTACAATCATCTTCCGACTGCTAGTTGGCTGTGCGCTAGCGAGCCGTAGGCTTAAAAAAAAAAACAATTTTTTTGTTTTAATATTTTTTGGTTTTGTTAGCGCTAGCAAGCCTACTACCTTGTAAAAAAAAAAAACAATTCTCTCGGCTGGCCTTTAAAAATAGCCTGTAGCTAGCGCTTAAAACAAATTTACAATTTGTTTTTAAGGCCTTCCTTTGTTTGTTTAAGAAGTCGAAGGCAACTAGCCTGGCCGCTCTTATAAACACAAAAAAAGGTTTAACTAGTTTGTCATACCGATTACATAGTAACGTAGGGGTTATTTATTTTTTTTTTTTTTCATTTTTTTTTTTTTAAGGGGGTTAAATTTGTTTTTTTCAAAAATTTTTTAGGCGCCTGCGCAGCCGTTAACAAAATTTTCAATTTTGTGTTTAGGCAGGCAAAAAATAATTATGTGTTTAAGGCATTAAATTTTTAAAATTTTGACCTGAGGTAATTGTAATAGAAAATGCTCCTTTTTTATTTTTTTTAGTAATTCTTTGTATATCTAACATATTAACTTTACCAGGAGCAGAAGCACCTTTTTCAAATTTTTTAATTGTTAATCTAGGTATAATAGGTTCTCTTAATAATCGTCCAGCTATTTTAATATTTAGTCCCGATAAGAAAGCAGGAGTAGCTACTTTTTTATTAGCTCCATTGTAATTAAGATCGTTAATTTTTTTTACTCCATTTTTTTTAGTAAAAATTTTACTAATAGTTCTATTTATTTTTTTCTTTCTAACAATATAAGCTAAGAAGTTAACTAAAATGTTACTATCATAATAAGGTTGATGTAACCTAGTTAAATCTAATACAACAGATTTTTTTAAGTATTTACTTAATAAATTTAAAATAATTTTAAATTTCTCAGAAAATATTTTAGTTAAAATTTTATTATTTAATTCTATTAATTTAAACATTACAAAATTACTTTTTCCTCTAAATATTCTAATAGATTTTTTAAGTATACTATTTTTAGCAAATCTGTTTTTTCTTGCTTGCGCAGCCACTGCTGACCTTTGTTTGTTAGAACTTTTGTTTGTTAGTCTTCCAGCGCTGCTTTTAATACGTGCTTCTTGTCTGCTATTCTGGCTAGAGCCGATAACTTTATTTAATATTAGTTTTTTATTAAAATTTGCCTCTTGTTGGACTTCCGAATTTAATAAATTATCATTATTATTTACTGATAGCCTTTGGCAACTACTGTCTAAATTTAATTGGTCGGCCGGATTCAAATGGTGCGCAGCTACCGAAGGAGTCGCGCTTCGCAGTCGTTTGTTTTTTGTATTTGTTTTAATTTTATAATTAGCTTTTAACCATTTAAAGAATTTAGGAGAAGGTATACATAAGTAATAAAATAATCTAATAATAATTTTATTAGGAGTTAAAATAAAAATGGGTTTACTAATAAAACAATACATTGTTTTAAAAAAACTAGTTAGAAAATTATAACAATTTCCTAGTCTAGTAAATAAATTAAAACTATTTTCTCGGCCGGCCGGGAATTTATAAGCTAAAATATTTTGATATTTGATTATTAAACCTTTTCTTTCCATATTAAATTTACTTATTAAATTAACATACTGGAATAAATTATTAATAACTGTTGACCGGCTTGTGTCGGCGCCAGAGGCACTCCAGCCACTTGCTTCGCCTGTGCTATTATTAATATTTTTATAATTATAAGAGTAAATATTTTTTATTTTATTATTAATATTAATCTTTGATATATCGTCAAATAAAGAAGAATTTAAATTAAAATTTAACAAGTTTTTACTTTGTTTTAACATTCCTTTAATTGTTTGTTCTAATTTAATATCCATTCTAGATGCTGGCTTTCGCAAGTCATTAGAATGTATTTTTTTAAGTTTAAATTCTAAAGCTTCTAAAAAATTAAAATAAAAAATTTTTTTTAATGTAGTAGGTTGGCAGCTGCGCAGCCCATCAAAACTTAAATTATTAAAATCATTAATATTATTTTTATTAGTTAAGATAGAACTAATTAATTGTAAATCTTTTTTTTCTATTGTATTATTAGTCTCTCCCTGCGCAGCTTTTTGTGAGCTATCGAAGTTAAAAAAATTATTATTTGTCCGAATATCTTGTGTAGGCGAAGCTTTTTTATTTTCTTTGGCTATTTCTGCTACCTGCTGGTCGGCTACAAGTAATATTTTCTTTAAATTAATTTGATGATTTAAATCAGTTAATAATTTGAATCCTCTATTAAGAATTAAGGTAATAATAGAAATTCTCAATTTTTTATAAAATTTGTTCAAGTTTTTAGAATATAATTTAAACAGCTTAATATTTAGATTTTTGTCGCTAGGAGCTGAAGGTATTTGTGTAAAAAAATACATATTTGAATTAAAAATAGGATTAGATATAAGGTAGTTTAATTTATTATTAAAGAGCAATATTTTTTTATGTTTAATAATTTTATTAAAAGGCAGTGAAAAAAAAAATTGAGAATTTTTTTTTAAAGCCTTTCGCTGGTCGGACACCGGTCGCTGGCGCACAAGATAATTTAATTTAAAATTATTAATTGTTTTTAATCGGTTGCTTGCGCTTGAACCTAAGGCAGCTAGTTGCCTACGGATACTATCTATTTCAAATAAAAAAGTTTTAACTTTAATTTGTAATTTGTAATTGTTATTATTTGTGCGCGAGATACCAATGTTACTAGGCCCTGGGGAGTCACCTTTTTTTACAAAAGTAATTTTCAATTTTTCAAAATTTTTTTTTAATCTAGAATTAAAATTTTTATCTAAATTAGAATTCTTAGTTGGAATCATTAAAGGTGATCGTGATATTTCTAAATTATATTTATTTTTTTTACTATCTTCTATTTTTTTTAAAAAAATAGGAGTTTTAAATAATAATAATATATCAGATTTATATTTATTTACTTGCAAGTCTAGCCGGCTAGCATGTTGCGTAGGCACGGCGGTTGTTGTGTTTGTATTTTTTATCATTTATTTAAATTTAATTTAATTTTTTCTATGCGTTAAATATTATTATCTAATGTAATGTCAATATAAATTATAATTTCTCTCGCCTCGTATTGGGTGGAGCTGGCTTAGCCGCCGCCGAGGCTTACTGCGCTTGTTGCCTAGTTTGCTGTTGTCTAGTTTGCTAAAGAAAACTAGACAACGCCTGTTTTGCGCAACCACCGCCTGCTTAGCCTATTACAAAAAAATTTTCATTTTTATTTTTTTTTTTTAAGGAGACGCTAGCGCACGGTTGGCGAAGGTAATCTTCGATAACTAGCGCACAGACAACTAGCGCACCTTTAGGCCTTTAAAACCAATTTTCAATTGTTTTTAAAGGCTAAGCAGGCAGGACAACAGCACCTACACCAGCATATAAAAAAAACAAAATTATCGGGCGGCCACTCAATTTGTTTTTATTATTTTTTTTTTTTAGGCTTGGAGCGTGAGGCCCATACCAGGCCCAGTCAACTATTTTATGTGGTATACAATATTAGTTCCATTTAAATTAAAAATAGTTGTAACATATAAATGATACTTTTTTTATATGATTGAGAAAAATATTTACCTAATAATGATATATTTCTTTATATTAAAAAACGATTGCTTGCCTAGTTGCCTGTGGCAACAAGAAACGCGAAGCACTTTAAAAAAATTGAAAATTTTTTTTTAGCGCTTTAAAAAACAAAACAAAACAAATTATAAATTTTTTCTTTTAGCGGCGGCCTTCCGGAAGCCTAGCAAAGCAAGGCTACAGCTAACAGATAACAGGCGCTTTTGCCAAAGGCTTCTAGCTTTAAAAAAATTTTCAATTTTTTTTTAGGCGGTAATCTTCGATAACAGCAGAACAAATTTCTCAATTTTTTGTTTTTTAGCGCAAGCAAGACTAGTAGTTGCTTTCAGCTACAACTACTACCATTAACAAAATTTTAATTTTTTTATTAGTCTCCTAGCGAGAAATATATTATTATAAGTCAACTGTTCATTATTATAGCTTACTTTCTACAATTATAAATTATTGTCGCTTGCTTCCCTGCCTTAAAAAAATTTATCTTTTTGTTTTAGCAGGGCTTCTTTTAGCCTTGCCTGCAATTAAACAAAAATTTTCTGCGCTAAAACAAAAAATTAATAATTTGTTTTTTTAAGCTAAGCTTTTTTGTTTAGGCCTCCAACAACAGGCAATTCTTCAATTTGTTTTTTAGGCCGGGCACAGCACGCCTTTAAAAATTTTTCAAATTGTTAGGGTAGGCAAAGCCAACCAGCTGCTAAGAGTTAAAATTTTTTATATATAATTTTTTTAGAAGCGCTTGCTTGCGCTTAAACAAATTTTCTTGGCTGGTCGGTAATTATTTTTACAGCTAGCGTTTGCAGTCATCTAGGTGGTGCTAGCGGTAATTAATAATTAAAATAATTAAATAAGTCCAAAGTTAACATTAACTGATAAGGGGTAAAAATTAATTTTAATTAATTAAATATAACTTTACAGTCTCTCTTTTATTATTAAAATTCTAATTTATTAATTTGTTTTTTTTTTTTTCTTGCCTGCCCTTATAAAAAAAACCTAAGGCGTAAAGTCTAGAATAATTCAATCCATATTCTAAATTATCAATAAAAGTTTCAATATCAAAAAATCCAGAAAATTGATTACAACATAATACGGAGTGGTAAGATTAGTCTAGCATAGTTGCCTAGTTGCCTTTGGTAACTAGGCTACTCTGCGAAGCTGAGGGAGGCCTAAAAATCTTCGATTACAAGGCAAAAGCGAAAGCCTACCAAGCGCTTAAACAAAAATTACCGGTTGGCCGGTAATTTTTGTTTACACCAACCATTTTTTTAGTTGATTTAGAGCTTGAATTAAATTTATTTAATTTATTAAATTCTTTATATTTTATAGGCTGTAAATTTGTTTTGTTTTTGTTTTTTAATAAATCAATATCATTAGCGTCATTTAAAATAACACTGATATTTACGAATTTAAGATAGAAAAAGTAGCAGAAGTGTGCGCTAGCGAGCCTAGCGAAGCAAGGCAACAAATAAGACTTTTATAAATAACAATCTAAGTTTGAAAGTAAAAATATAATTCCATATATTTATCAAAGTCATTTTTATTGTATTTATCATTGTAGCAATTATTTTTTTGTTTTTTGTTTTTGTTTGTTGTTTTGTTTTTATTTTTTATTTTTTGTTTTGTTGTTGGTTTTGTTTTTTTTGTGCGCCAGCGAGCGGGGCCATCCTTGCATCGCTAGGCCAGCAAAGCCGGGCGTTAACAAAAGCTGGGTAGTAGGCTTGCGCTTTAAAAAATTTTTAATTTTGTTTACAGCCAACAAGCAAGCCTTCAATTTGTTTTTAGGCAGTCGCCTTGCTTTGCAAGGCTACTAATGTTAAAAAAAAATATACCGTGAGTAAAAGTACTATTATATTTACTAAATTATTTTTAATTACATAGATAAGATAAATTAAAAATAGTTTAGCTAAAGGAAAGTAGCTGCTAAAATTTTGTAAATGAATTGGCTTAATTCTACTAATGCTAAAGAAATAGGTACACTTTATTTAATTTTTGCAGTATTTGCTGGTATGATTGGTACAGCATTTTCAGTATTAATCAGATTGGAATTATCTAGTCCAGGTGTACAATTCTTACAAGGAGATCATCAATTATTTAACGTAATAATATCAGCTCATGCGTTTATAATGATCTTTTTTATGGTTATGCCTGGATTAGTAGGTGGGTTTGGTAAATTTTATATTTCTTCTCTAATGGTTTTTGTTTTTAGAACGGCTGCGTTGACCGGCTTGCGCTGGTCTACTCTGATTATCTTTTTGTCGACAATCAGTACGAAGAGGAATGTACTCTTAATAATTAAGAGCTTTATCTCTAGCGGCCTTTCGGAACAAAACAATCAAATAATTACATCCTATTACGGTAGAACTATCATTCCTTTTTATGATTGTTTTTTTAAACAAAACAAGCAAAACAAAAACAAGGAATGTAGCATGCCTGCAAAGCCGGCCCTAAAAAATTTTGAAAAATTTTTAACAGCGAGTCTAGATCTCATAGATGCGAGTGTAAGCAGCGGCCTGTTGTTGCCTTTGGCCACTACCGGTCAGCGAGTCACAGACAACCCAAATATTAATAGTTATAATTCTGAACTCGGTCCGTATTTAGCAGGTCTGATAGAAGGTGATGGTACAATAGCTGTACATGATAATTTATCCGTATCTAAAAAATATACTCCTAGTATTATTGTTGTATTCAAGAAAGCTGACCTACCTTTAGCTAATTATTTACAAAAATTAAGTAATTGCGGACGTGTATATATTAAAGCAGATAGAGGTTACGTACTATGACAAATTCAAGATCTTGTTAATGTTTTTACTATTCTTTCTATTATTAATGGTTACATGCGAACTCCTAAAATTGAGAGTAAGGATAGGGCAATAGATTGGTTTAATAATTATATAATTACAAATAAAGACAGTAAGTTACCTAGTACAATATCTATTTTATCTAAAATACACACCATGACAAAAAGTCCTTTAGATAATTCAGACATTGATAGTAACAGTTGGCTAGCTGGATTTTCTGACGCTGATGCTAATTTTTCTATAAATATTCATAAGAGAACCAATAAAAATTCTACTAGAGTTCAATTATATTATCGACTAGAAATTAGACAAAACTATAATAATCGCTCAGCTCTCTGGCACCAGGCGGAGGACCGGGCCGACCAGGCCAACTCCAACGTTGGGCGGATTAGCGAAAGTAGCCATAGGCAACCGAAGGGAGAAGCGGCTGCGACTGTATTAAACCAATCCGTACTTGACCATTCTGCTAGCAATCTAGAAATCTGCGATTACAAGTCTATAATATCAAAACCAGAAAATATTCAAAGTTTTTTCCCTATTATTTCAAAAATAGGTATGTTTTTAAATGTAACTGTTTATTCTAGATCTAGATTAATTAAGAATAAAATTTTTCATAGTTTTACAATTATTTCTCATAATAAAAATAGTAATTCTAAAATTATTAATTATTTTAACAAATTTCCTCTTATTTCATCTAAGTATTTAGACTATAAGGATTTTGCATATGTTCTAGAATTACAAAATTCTAATTCTATAACTACTTCTTACTTGGATAAAGCTATAAAAATTAGAACGGATTTTAATAGTACACGTTCTACTTATACATGGGATCATTTAAAAGATTGTTACTTAAACCTAAAAAAAGAGTAAGTAAATAATTGCCGTGGTTGACTGTAAAGTCGATCTTATTACGCTACTATTTGCGGGAAGTTCCTAAAGTATTCTTATAGAACCTGGTGAAAACTTGAATTTTTTTAATATTTATAAAAAAGTAGCCTAACAAACAAATTGAAAGATTGCCTAGTTGCCTTTGGCAACAATAAATCGGCTAGCTTTGTTATTTAGCGCCTTTTGTCTAGGTTTGCTAAGGCATACTCGCTAGCGCACGCTTGTAATCGAAGATTACTACACCACCGCCGCTAAAACAAAAAATTGATAATTTGTTTTGGTTTTGTTTTTTGTTTGTTGTTTTGTTTTCCTTGCCTTGTAATCGAATAGTAGTAGAAGCGTTTACTTGCCTGTAGCTAGCGCTTAAAAAAATTGAAAATTGTTTTTTAAGGCCAGTCTACCGGCTAGGCTACTAGCGCTTCTTGTTGTCTTGCCTTTTTTCTGTGCGCTAGCGCGCCTACGGTAGTATTTTCGCTAGTTGTCTTGCCTTTTTAACCGGGCGGAGCCGCTAGCGCACTAAAGCAACAATACATTTAGCGCACAGACTTCCTAAAAAAAAATTTTCAATTTTTTTAAAGCCACCGAGTAATCTTCGATTACAAGCAACTAGGCAACCCTTCAATTGTTTTAAATGGCCAGACAAGAAAAATAAATAAAAAAAAAATAACAAGCGTACATCGGTCTTAATAATTAAGAATAATATTCTAACTTTAGATAATGGATAATCCGCAGGAAACCAAAATAAACTTTTATACTAAAATAAAATATAAATATATTAAGAGCCGGTCTGATTGTTGGCTATTGCATAGCAATTAAAAAAAAAACCGCTGCGTCTGTTTACTGGTTGCCTTGCTTCGCTAGGCTCGCTAGCGCACAGAAAAAAGGCAAGACAACTACAACTACTACCAACAGCTCGACTCCTAGTATTTATATAAAAGTGTAAATTGTATCGCATTGTAGGATCCTCAGAGACTATACGTAGCGCGGTTTTTAACCTGAAGATATAGTCCAATCATTTTTGAAAGATTATGAATAATTGAATTATTTTTTACCTATTCACTGTGGGAGTCCAGACATGGCATTTCCTAGATTAAATAATGTATCATTTTGGCTATTACCTCCAGCATTAATTTTATTATTAATGAGTTCATTAGTAGAAAATGGAGCTGGTACAGGGTGAACAGTATATCCGCCATTAGCTGGGATTCAATCTCACTCTGGAGGTTCAGTAGATTTAGCTATTTTTAGTTTACATTTAGCAGGTATTTCTTCATTATTAGGGGCCATTAATTTTATTACTACCGCCTTGAATATGAGAACAAATGGAATGTCTTTACATAAACTACCTTTATTCGTATGGGCAATCTTTATTACAGCTATATTATTATTATTATCTTTACCAGTATTAGCCGGTAAACCTTATGTTGTGCCGGCTCTAAATTTGGCTATTTGCTGGAAACACTTTTTAAATTTGTTATTAGAAAGTCAATCAGCAGGAAACTTAATAGATTTTAATCTTTTAGGATTCCTCAGAGAATATACGCCAGAGATAATCTGTTGTAATAGTTTATTTTTAAATGAAAGTAAAAGTTCTATTTCTTCTTATTTTTCAAATTTATCGCTTACGAGTTACTTGTCTTGTAATCGGAGATTACTAGCGCAGCCTAGTAGTTGCCTTCGGCTTCCAATTAAAAAAAAAATTCACAATTTTTTTAAGGGAAGCCGAATGGCAACTTTATCCTTCGGATCCTTCGCTAGCCAGTGCGCTATCGACAGACAAGGGCTGTGGGTAGAAATCTCCGATAACAACAAGCAAGAAAAAAATAATTCTAATTTTATTAATTATTTAACAGGAATAATCGAAGGAGATGGTTCTATAATTGTACCTAAAACAGATAGATCATCTAAAGGTAAACTTAATTATCCTTCTATTCAAATAGTATTTCATTTAAAGGATTTACCTTTAGCTTTATTAATACAAAGAAATTTAGGTTATGGTTCTTTAATACGTAAAAAAGGAGTAAATGTTTATATTCTCTATATAAATGATCAAAAAGGAATTTTAAATTTAGTTAATTTATTAAATGGTAATATGAAAACTCCTAAAATTAATTCTCTTTATAAATTAATTGAATGGCTTAATAATAAAAACCCTAATTTAAATTTAATTAAATTACCTTTGAATACTGATTATTTAAATAATAGTGCATGGTTATCTGGAATGATTGAATCAGATGGTCACTTTAGTATTAGAAGTACCGGCGCTTCGCAGAAAAGTAAATATCCTAAAATAGAATGTAAATTTGAATTAAGTCAAAGACAAAAAGATCATTTAGGTTATAGTAATGAACAATTTTTAGCTAATATTGCTGATTTTTTAAAGGTTTCTCTTAAAAATACCAGAGAAAATACAGCTCACCCTCAATATAGACTAAGAACTATGAGTTTAGAAACTAATTTATTAATAGTAAATTATTTAAACGAATACCCTTTATTTGGTTCTAAATTTTTAGATTATAATGATTGGAAAGAAATCCTTAATCTATTTAATCCTAGATTTAATTATTCTCAAGATAATATAGATAAAGTTTTAGACTTAAAATCAAAAATGAATGATAATAGAACAATTTTTACTTGGAATCATTTAAATAAATTTTATCTCCCCTTTTCCCTGCAGCCGTAAGGCGTGCTGTACCCGGCCCACGAATTGCCTTAGGTTAATAAACAAAAAACAAAAATTTTTGTTTTTTCAATTTGTTTTTTTATGCTGCGCAAAACAGGATAGCCGTAGGCAACAAGCACTAACACAAAATTTTAAAATTTTTAAGCCTGGCGCCAAAAGGTAAAATTGAGGGGGTGCGGTAATCTTCGATAACAGCTGCGCAGCTGCGCATACAACTTATATTATTAAGATTTATTCCCAACTTCTATGTGAATAGAAGAGTATATACTCTAAATTTATTACAATTTATTTTTAAGGATAGAACTATAAAATAGTGAATATTCATGGGCTTTTGCTCGTATATCAAGATAAAATGGCAATTACAATGCTTTTAACTGATAGAAATTTTAATACTAGTTTCTATGATCCAGCTGGAGGAGGAGATCCTATATTATATCAACACCTTTTCTGGTTTTTTGGTCATCCTGAAGTTTTAAATTTAAGCTTCATAATGTTGCTGTATGCGGGAATAACTTCAATAAGTTTTAAATACTTCAACTTTTTAGTCACAGTAATAAAGTTAAAACACGGAAGTCAATCCGCAGGGAATTTCTACGCAGTTTTTAATATCTTAAATTGTATTATATTATTTGTTAAAAACTGAGTAGAAAACACCTCAGAGACTTTACGCAACAATTCTGTAATTAAAAAAATTTCTGTTCATGTACCTAAACACTTTAAACCTGTTCAAGAGAGTCAATTTGCTCATTATTTAGCAGGCTTAATAGACGGGAATGGTCAATTTACTAATCTTAGAAATAAACCAAGTTTAATTATTTATTTTAATGAATTAGATGCTTCTTTAGCTTATTTTAATAAAAAAAAATTAGGTTACGGAAAAGTAATTAAAACTAATAATTCTATAATATTAGAAGTAACTAACCAATCTGGACTAGAAAAAATTATTAAATTAATAAATGGAAAAATAAGATCTGAGAATATTTTAAATCAAATAAACAAAAATATTTTAAGCATTTCTCGACTAGCTACGAGCGGTAGGGAAAATGGAGCGAGCGATAACACTGCCTGCGAAGCAGCCACCGCAGGTGGCAAGGCGATAAATTATAATAATTCTCATAATAGCTGCGCGGAAATTTATCTTAATAATAGTACAGATTTTAATAATTATTGGTTAACTGGATTTTCAGATGTTACTTCTTGTTTTAAAATTAATGTTTTAAATAATGACTTGTGTAGTAGCTGGCCCGGCTTGCGCATCAGCGCAGCCACTACAACTACCCCCCCACGTCAACTAGAAAAAACAGATAAAACTTCTAATAAAAATAAGAATTCGTCTTTAATTAATATTAACGTAGATAAGGATTTACAATTAAATTTTAAAATTAAACATAGAAATAAAGATTTATTAAATTCTATAAAAATTTTTTTTGATGAAGCATCTAAAGAAAAACAGCCTACAACTAGTATTTCAAAAGAAAATTTATTATCTTATAAATCAGACCAGTTAGTTGAAAAAGCTTCGCAATTAAGTATTGAACGGCCAGCCGATGATGAGTATTTTATATTTAGTAGCTCTAGTTTTGAAACAGCAAGAGTAATTATTCTTTTTTTTGATAAATTTCATCTATTATCACATAAAACTTATGTAGATTATTTTAAATGAAGAAAAACTTACTGTCGACTTATGGATAATAATCAATTTGATTATTTACAAATACCATCTGCATTTAAAAAATTTAAAAGAACTATTCAATCAATATCTGGATCCGGTCGAGCAACTAAATAAATTTATCTCTATTAATAAATACTAAATAATAAAACATATTAAACGGCGAGTGGCGGTGGCACACAATGACGTAGGACGTTAACGAACCTAGTGCAACTACCAGACTTTTCGTTACGGAAGTTGCACCCGTAGTCCTGCCTGCTTAGCCGGCCGGATAACAGGCCTAGTTGTTGCTAGTAGCCTAGTAGCATTGTTGCCTAGCAATCATAGGCTACTAGCAACAAGGCAATTGCCTAGCAAAGCTAGGCTACTACTACAACCAGTCTAAACAAAAAAAATTTCAATTGTTTTTAAAGCTAGCGAGTAATCGAAAGCAAGGACAGGCTGGAGGCCTGCCTGCGAAGCGCTAAGCGCGAAGCGCGAAGCGTTGTCTAGCCTGCTTAACCGACCAGACTCGGTGGCTAGTAGCCTTGCCGGTTGTTATCGTAGATTCCCACTAACAAATTTTTTAAAATTTTTGTAAGCGCCACCGAGTAATCTTCGATTACAAGCAAAAACAAAACAAAAACAAAAAAAACAAAAAAAAATTTTTTCAAATTGGTTTAAGGACGGCAAGCGAACAAAAACAAAAAATAATTACAGTTTAAGATAAAGTCCTAACAAGGATGTGAGTTCTTGATTATTAATTAAAATTTAAAAACATATTTTTTTTTAATAATATTATTGTTATATTTTAATTATTCCAGGATTTGGAATTGTTAGTCATATAGTTTCAACTTTCTCAGGTAAACCAATTTTTGGTTACATAGGAATGGTTTATGCTATGTTCTCAATTGGAATTTTAGGTTTCCTAGTATGGAGTCACCATATGTTTTCAGTTGGTCTAGATGAATTTGAAAATTTAATTCTTTACTCTCAACTTATAGCCGCAAAAATAGAAAAAAATAAGCCTTTTATTTCGAATGAGGTTAAGGAGATTATATTTGGCTCTCTGTTAGGAGATGCTAATTTAGAAATCCCACCTAGAGGGTTAAATGCAAGATTTGGCTTCACACAAAGCTTGGATAAAAAGGACTATTTTTTAAGTGTATTAAATTCTTTAGGAGAAATAAGCTCTGGAAAGTTTAGAGAAATGTCTTATTTAGATCAAAGAACCGGTAAAACTTATACGAATTTAAACTTTTGAAGTAAATCTTTACCTTTGTTAAATGAGTTTTATTTTACTTTTTATGAGGGACGTGTCAAAATAGTTCCTTTAGATTTATCCTTATTAACACCTCTCGCTTTAGCTCATTGAGTTATGCAAGACGGATCAAGAGGAACATCTAAAGGTTTATATCTTTGTACTGATAGTTTTACCCTTGATGATGTAAAAAGGCTTAGTAAGTATATAAGTAATAATTATGATATTAAATGCTCTATACATAAGTCTGGAAAAAACTATAGAATTTATATTTTAGCTAAGTCTGTAGAGACTGTTAAAATTCTTATTTTGCCTGTTATGCATAAAACTATGAATTATAAGTTGGGAGTTTAGCTAAATTCCTACGTCGTCCATATTTGAAAAAGTATGGAGTATTATTTCCCTATATGCTAGAAACTATTTAAAAATTAGTGTACGTAGTGTACGTAGTGTACATATAAAACTATTTAAAAACAAATAATAGAGAGCACGTTAAAATCACTAAATCTTATACAACTAGCAGGTAACCTATAAGAAAAAAAAAAAAAATACTTATGGGGTTCTTCAGAGACTACACGGGAAAATCCCTAGCCTATTAAAAATTTGAAGGGATAAGACATAGTCCAAGTTAAGATTTTATTTATTTAAATTTTATTGTTTGTTCCTCCCTTGCCTTGCTTCGCTAGGCTACTAACAACGCTAATACCCCCTAGCAACCAAAGGTTTCTAGGGGGGGGGGTGGGAGAGGGTTAGCCGGGAGGTATTTAATCCAATAAATAGTTTATATTTAAATAAAAATTTTAATAGGTAGATACGAGAGCTTACTTTACAGCCGCTACTATGGTTATTGCGGTTCCAACTGGAATTAAAATTTTTTCTTGGTTAGCTACTTTATACGGTGGAAGTTTAAGATATAATACACCTTTATTATTTGTATTAGGATTCTTAGCTCTATTCACAATTGGAGGGTTAACAGGAGTAGTATTATCTAATGCTTCATTAGATATCGCTTTCCATGATACTTTTTTGATTAAATTATGTAATCTGTCAGCCATTACGCTAACAACTATTAAAAATAAGGAATACAATAAAAAAAGTGAAGTTGAATATATAAAAATGTTTTGAGTTGGTTTAATGGATGGTGATGGTAGTATCCAAGTAAATCATTGAAAATCTGAATATTTGCAATATAGACTTGTTATAAAATTATCTAATCTTAAATCAAATTATAATATGTTAATAAAAATAGCAAAAGTCATTGGAGGTACTGTAAGAATAACTGGAAAAAATGAAGATGTTATTTGAGTTGTTAATGATAAAAAAACAATTCAAGAAATTATTAATATTTTTGATGTTTATCCTCCTTTAACTTCAAAAAAAATATGTCAGCTTGAATTCTTAAAAACATGTTTATTAAAAAACTCAGTAGATTGGTATTTATTAAATAGAAATTATAAGTACAATAGTCAATCTTCTATTATTAATTATTTTGATATAAATTATTTTCTACCTTTTTATTTTAAAGAATGGTTTTCAGGATTTGTAGAATCTGAAGGTTGTTTTTCAATTAGAAAAAATAATAATCATTCTTTTTCTATAGGACAAAATGATGATTATTATTTAATTAATGGAATTAAACAATTCTTAGATGTAATTAATAAGGTTAGAAATCCGTATCCTAAATTCTATTCTCTAGAAATATATAAAAAAGAAGCTTTAAAAAATATTATAATTCACTTTAATAAATATCCTCTGTTAGGAGAAAAAGCAGAGTCTTTACAAAGATTTAATCAAAAATTTCAAAAATAAGTGTCATGTGGTCTTGCCACCATGAAAAAAAAATCATACTTTTTTTCGGTAATTTTTTTGCGGCGTGCCTACTAACAAAAATTGAAAATTTTTGTAAGCGCCACCGAGTAAATTTTGCTAACGGTGAAATCTTATATGTTTTCTTAAAGCGGGAAACGACAAAAATTGTAAGACAATACCGTGGAAACCAAAATTAGTTTGCTCTTATTTCTTTTTTATTTTTTCTTGTTTCTACTTATGGAAAGGTTTTTCTTTTGCGGAAGTGGCCTTGCCTAAAAAACAACGCTGCGCGCCTGTTGTCTGGCTTCGCTAGACTCGCTAGCCTTAAAAACAATTTTCAATTGTTTTTTTAGTCGCTGGCGCAAGAAAATTGTTTTTAAGCGCACCCACTAACAAAAATTTTCAATTTGTTTAAGCGCCACCGAGTAATCTTCGATTACAAGCAAAAACAGGCCAAAGGCTAGTCTTGTTGCCTGTAAAAAACAATTTTGTTTTTATGCTAGGCTACAAGACAACAACCAGGCCTTAAATTTTTTAATCTGCAGCAGCTGCGCAGGCCAGCGAGGTAGGCCTTTAAAAAATTTTTCAAATTGTTTTTACTCGCTTGCCGTATGCCTCTTGCTGGGCAAGCGTCTCAAATGGTATGATAAAATAAAAATAAAGAAGCAAATATATACTAATAAGTAGGATCTGTAGAGACTAAACGTGGCAATTGAAAGTTTATTAAATTAAACTAGTAAATAAGTTATAGTCCGATCCTCAGGGTGACCTGAGTTGTATGATATTTTATTTTTTGGTATTAACCCGCACCACTCGGTGTCGCCGGCTTCGTAGTCCAGCGAATAAAGGTTAAAAACAAAACAAAAAATAAAAACAAAAACAAAAACAAAAAATAAAATTAAAAAAAAAAGTGCGGTGGTAATCTTCGATAACTACAGACTTATTACGTAGTAGCCCACTTCCATTACGTATTATCAATGGGAGCTGTTTTTGCACTTTTTGCCGGTTTCTATTATTGGGCTCCAAAAATTATAGGTCGAACATATAACGACTTCCTTGGTAAAATACATTTTTGGACATTATTCATAGGGGTTAGCTTTAAGGGAAATAAATTTGATAAAGGAAAAAGATTTAATAGTCAATTGACTCATCACCTAGCACATCTGGCACAGTTGCCTATTCAAACAAACGATAAGAGGCCAAATTTAATAAGATCAGCTAGCACAGTTGCTTGCGAAGCTAGCTACACATCTAGATCTGATGATTTTTTAGTCTTCTATAAAAATGTTAAAGAAAGTAAGAAAAAAATTTATAATGAATTAAGAAATAAATCAGGAGTATATTTATTTATTAATAATATTACTCAGGATTTGTATGTTGGTAGTAGTCTTAATTTAACCAAAAGAATAACTGTTCATTTTTTTCACGCTAATTCTGAAAAACCTACAAAAATAATAATAAGTAGAGCGATGAGAAAATATAAATTAGAAAATTTTTCTTTAGGTATATTAGAATTCTGTAAAAAAGATATAATTATTTGTTCAGAGTTAGAACAAAAATGGATGGATTTTTATAAACCAAAATATAATGTATTGAAGGTTGCAAATAGTTCATTTGGTTTCCGTCACACTATTGATACTATAAATAAATTAAAAGAGCTTTTTAAAAAAGAAAAACACCCAAATTTTGGTCGTGTAACTTCTTCTGAAACAAAAAAATTTATTAGTGATGGTATTAAAAATTTTTATCTTACTCATAGTAACACATTTAAAGGATTAAAAGGAAAACTGTCACCTCAGCACGGTATTGGTGGTGTTTTTGTTTTTTGTTATAATCAAAAGGGTGAAGAAATGATATTTCCATCTATCAATGCTACTAGACAACATTTTAAAGTTAGATGAACTCTTATTAAAAATTGTATAGATACTCAAAATTGAGTTACTTTACAAGGTGAAATTTGAATAATTCAATCTAAGCCTCGTCAAATTTAATTAAATTAGCTCCTTCCAATCTTTCTATATGCTGGAATATCTCACAAGGCTTAAGTACTTGCCTTTAATTTTTTTAATTATCATGTTTGCCTAAAAAATTTTGAAAAATTTTTAACAGCCGCTCTGGAAGGCTACTAAACTACAAAATTAATAATGCCTTGCCAAAGCGAGTCTAGTTTTTTTAAGGCACTCTAGCTTGTTGCCTTGGTTCGCAAGGCTACTAGCCAGCACCGGCCTTGTTTTAAGCCTACGAAGTAAAAAAAACAAAAAGTTTAAAAAAAAAATTTTTTTAATTGCAGGCAACTCACAGCCCTCGGTGACGCTTAAATTTTGTTTTTCAAAAATTTTTTAGCAGTAAAAAAAATAAAAATTTGATAATTTTTATTATAATTCGTAAGTAGTAATTATTAAAGATAATTTTTTGGCAAAGTGACAATCTTAAGTAAATCTAGACAATCAGCAGGAAACCAATTTGAATATGAGTCGCTAGCGCACTAAAAAAAAATTGAAAATTTTTTTTAATGGTGGCCTGGTTGCAAACCAGCGATTAATTATTCAAAAATAGGATCTTCAGAGACTACACGAAAGAAGCCATTGATTTTTTATATTAATGGTTAAGAAATAGTCCATATAAAGTAATTTAACATTCTTCCCTCAACATTTTTTAGGAATGGCCGGTATTTTTTTAAATTTATCAAATTATGTAGAAATTAATAGTTTAATTAATAATGAAATTATTTTATCAATAATAGCAATTAAACCTTATGGTCCACACATATTACCTGAATATTTAACTCAACCTATTCGTATTTATAAACCAAATTTAAATCGTAATTTAATAGGAATTGAAAACAAAAATCGTACAGTAATTTATCAATGAATTAATTTAATTAATGGAAAATTGTATGTAGGATCTGGTTGAAATGGTTCCCGTCGTTTATTATCTTATTGAACACCTAGTGTATTAAAACGAAATCTTCCAATATATAATAGCTTATCTTATTATACTCACAATAATTTTATATTAGCAATATTAGAAGATTTAGGTACAACAGGTTCTGTTAGTAAAGAATTTATGTTATTACAAGAACAATTTTATTTAGACTTACTTTTCAATAAATTATCTCCTTCCTGTCCCATAAAAAATCAGGAAAGACTCAATACTATTAAGAGTAAAAAAAATTCATCGTTAATTTTAAATAATTCTCCTACTGCTGGTTCTACTTTAGGTTTTAAACATAAACCAGAATTTGGGTTTAAACGATCTGGTCCATTGAATCCTATGAATGGTCATATATTTTCTCCTGAATTTATTGAAATGCAGAAGCGTAATAAGAAAGGAATTAATAACCCTCAATTTGGAATTATTAAATCACCTGAGACAAAAGCTAAATTAACTAAATTAGTTTATGTTTATAATTCTGTAAACATGTCTTATATAGGTTCTTATTCAACTGTTCAATGTTCTAAGGAGTTCAATATGGGTAAAGATACTTTATCTAAATATTTATTAAGTGGTAAACCATTTAAAGGAAAAATATTTTCACGTGTTGGTAGCCTTGTTGACAAAGGTAACAAGGCTTAAAACAAAAATTATTAATGCCTGTTTTTTTGCCTTGCTTCGCTAGGCTCGCTAGCGCACACTGCCTTTTTAACCGGGCTTTTAAAACAATTTGAAAATTGTTTTTTACTAGCTGGCTCACGGTAGTCTTGCCTGTAGCTAGTTGGCAGCTGCGCAGCCTAACCAGAAAAAAGGCGCCGGCCTTGTTTTTTAGCGCAAGGCTACTACATAATATATAAATATGCCTCTATAGATCATTTAAAGATTTATTAGACAATCGGGTGAATTGCAAGAAAAACCTTTATTTTAATTTTAACCATCTGTTATCGAAGATTCCCGCTCCCTTCTTAAGGAGGTTGTCGGCTTACATTTAAAAATAGAGGTATATTTGCAGCGAAGCTTTATTCGGTATAATAGTATAAGCACATTAGAATAAAGAACGTTCAACGACTAATAGGTGAGTCATACCAACAATAACCCTATACTGTTTTTATTTTTATTCTTATTATTATAACAATAAAAAAATAATTACAGAAGCGCCCGATCAGCTTTAACTACGTATTGTTTATTTAAGCTGAAAGACATAGTCTGAACCTATTTGTAAAATTAGGAGTTTAGGAGTGGCCTGCTAGTTGCCTTGCTTCGCTAGGCTAAAAGCGCGAAAAAACAAAACAAATTGATAAATTTTGTTTTTTCGCGCTTCACGCTTCGCAGGCAAGCCTAAGATTAACACAATTGATGCCAAGAAGAATTCCAGATTACCCTGATGCATTTAGTGGATGGAATGCTGTATCTAGTTTAGGTTCATTAATAAGTGTAGTTGCTACTGTTTTATTTGGTTATATTATTTATGATATTTTGGCTAACCAGCCCAAATGTTCTAATAATCCTTGGCAAGTAGCTCCTTACTTTACAAGTGATGTAATATTAAATAATGAAGGTCAAACAGTTAATACCTTAGAATGGACATTAGCTAGTCCTATTCCATTCCATGCTTTCAAAATGTTACCAATACAGTCTTAGTCTTTTTATAAATATTTCTAAATAGACTTGCTTGTTGGCCGTAAAAACAAATTTAAATTTGTTTTTATTTACAAAGTCGCGCTTGCCTAGCCTCAGGCGGGCATATTAAAAAACAATTTTATCGGGTGGCCGGTCAAATTGTTTTTTAAGGCTAGCGCGTCTCCTAGGCCGGTAGTGGTAAATATTAATTTTATATTAAATAATTTAACCAAAAAAAACAAAAAGTTTGCTATAATCCCCTACAATTATATCTAGATTAATAGTAGCAGCTGCGCAGCCTACTAGAGGGTAGGAGTAGGTTTAGATTAGACTAAGACAACACCTAACCCGGGTAGCTAATAGGCTTGCTTGTTAGCATTGATGTAAACTGAGGCGAGGCAAGCGCTAGTACCCTCGCCTAACAACAAACAAAACAATTTGAGATTTTGTTTTTCTTTTTTTTTTTTTAAGTATGCTAAGCCATCCTGCCTTAAATTAAAAATGTATTAAGTTAACGTAGTAAAATACCATAGTTATAATAAAAAAATAATATTATTAAATTTATAAAATTACTTAAATACCCTGCCTCCCGCCCCGGCCTTTCGGGTGTTGGTAAAGGGTAGCTACGTAAGCCTGCTCCTACCAACAGGAGTGATAAAATATAATACTAAATAATAGCTAATCACTTTTTAATTATAAATTCAATAAAAAAAAAAAATGGGTATAAAGTTTAACTAGTCGCTATCCTTTTGTAGCGTAGCCAGTTCCGCCTCGCTTGCAATCGAGCAGCTGGTAGTCGCTGGCTTGCTAGTAGGCTGTAAACAAAATTGAAAATTTTTTTAATCGCAAGCCAACAAGCACAAGTGGCTAAAAACAAATTGAAAATTTGTTTTAAGCGCAGCCACTGCCTAAAAAACAAATTTGAAAATTTTGTTAAGGCGCTTGTAATCGAAGATTACTAGCCCGACAACCCGTACGACTCCTACCTTGCTGGTTGGCTATGCCTACAACCTATTTTTGTGTTATGTTTTTGTTTACGCTTCGTAAGCAAGGGCGCTTTTTTTTGTTTATATTTTATGGTATTTTAAATTAAATTTAATTTAAATTCTTTAATTTAAGGTCACTTTTCAAGGTTAAACCTACTGCCTTATTATATTTATCTTTTTTATGTTTGCTCTGGCTTGGCTTGCGCTTGTAATCGAAGATTACTACACCAACTTTTAATTAGAGGCTTCTAGCGCTTGCTTTTTGGCTTGCCTGCCTAAAAAAACAATTAAAAATTTTTTTAAGGCTAGCGAGTCCGGCGTAGCAGTACAACAGGCGTTTTAAAAACAAATTATCAATTCTTTTTTTTTTAGCGCCTTTTGTCTAGTAGCCTAGCCTTTTTTCTGGCCGGTGAAGCATGCAAGACTTCCGGCTAGGCCTATTGTTGCTTGTAATCGAAGATTACTCGGTGGCGCTTACAAAAATTTTAAATTTTTGTTAGTGGGAATCTACGATAACAACCGGCAAGGCCACTACCGATTGTTGCCTTGCTTCGCTAGGCTCGCTAGCGCACACCACCGTTAACTAATTTTTAATTGTTTTTTGTTTTGTTTTTTTAGGCCTTGTTTTAAGCGCTTGGTGTGGTCCTAACCAAAAGCTTCGCGCTTCGCGCTTCGCCTTGAAGGGTTGCCTTTTGTTAGTGGCCATTAAAAAAATTAAAAAAATTTTTTAACGCTCGTAAAAAAAAAAACTTTTTAAGGATAAATTTTAGGTACCAAACTCTAGCTTTGGATTAGTTATTTAACTAATAACTTTTTTTTAAAGCCTTTTTTATTTAAAATTATAAGTAAATATAATAATTTAAATAAATTTATTTAATTTATAATATGTTATTAACTATTATTTTAGATATTAAGCTTTGCTCTATTAAATACATTTTTATTTTTATCTCAAGCGGCCCTTAAAAAAATTAAACAAAAACAAAAAAATTTTTTTGTTTTTAGGGCTTGACCTGCGAGCTGCTTGAAATGCTAGCCGCAGTTAAAATTTTTATGCTCTAGCTGGCCTGCTAGTAATCTTCGATTACAAGCGCTAGCGCTTAAAAAAAGCTAGTAGCCTTGTTGTAGTTGCTTTCAGCTACAACTAATAGGTAGGCTAGGCTAGGCTAGGCGTAGCCAAGCCAAGCCAAGCCAACAACAAGCTTTCAATTTTTTTTTTTTTTACTGCGTCGGCAAGCAAAAATAGAGTAATTCTTATATGAAGGTTACAAACAAATAATTTAGATTTAATAATGACAACTTTTTTTATAAACATTTTAGCTTTCGGTACTTTATTATCTAGTGTATTTACTATCACATCTAAAAATCCTGTTATTTCAGTGATATTTTTAATTGCCACTTTTGTTCAAGCAGCTGGTTTTCTTATACTTATTGGAATAAATTTCATAGGTTTAGCATATATTGTTATATATGTTGGAGCTATTGCTGTTCTATTCCTTTTTGTAATTATGATGATTAATATCAAATTAACTGATATTTTAGAAACAGGGAACCAATATACTAAAAATCTGCCTTTAGCTATTACTATCGGTTCTTTATTTATATTTATTATTTTCTCTGTTTTACCTTTCAATTTTAATAATGTTCCTGCTTTATCTATTTTTATAGAAAATTTAACATTATTAAATAACTTCACATCTAATCCAATATTAGAATTAAATGAAATTATTAATAAAGTAGATAGTTCTATTTCATTTTTATCTTCATCTGATGTTTTAATATCTGATTTTCAACAAATACAAGTTTTAGGTCTTAATTTGTATACTTATGGTTCTAGTTTATTAATTATTTTAAGTATTATTTTACTATTATCTATGCTAGCTATTTTAATCTTAACTAGAGGAAATTCTAGCGCTGTTAAAAATTTTTAAAAAATTTTTTAGGGCCGGGCTTAAAAAAAAAAAATTAAATTTTTTTAAGCGCACTACGATAATTTTACGAAATAAAACGAATTAAATGCTTAAATAATTAATCCTGAACTTTTTAGTTAAACTTTTTTTATCTAAAATAGATTTTAAGAATTTTAAAATTTAAGGTGTGGTGCGCCAGCGAGTAATCTTCGATTACAAGCGCTAGCTAGTAATTCAACACCAGAGTGGCCTATTGCCTTGCCTTTTAAACCGGGTAGGCTACTAGGCCTGCTAGTAATCTTCGATTACAAGCGGTAGTGTAGCCGTAATTATATCTTTTACAAATCATAAATAAGTTTATAACCCCTAGTCGCTACGCTACGCTATAAATAATAGACGTGGTGGTTGGCTTGGCTTGGCTACGCCTAGCCTAGCCTACCTTTACCAGCCCTGTAGTAGCTGGCTTGTTGGCTACGCCTACCTGTAGAAGGCTTGCGCTAAAAAAAAAATTTTTTATTATTTCTGTTTTTTGTTTTTGCCTTGCCTTGTAATCGCAGTAGAGTAGAAGCGTGGTCTAGCTTTTCCAGTATCCCGGGTAGGCTTATATCCTAGCCTAAAAAAAAAGTTTTTTCAATTTTTGTTTAGGGTAGCTTTTTAAATGCGCAGTCCTGCTACTCCAGCTGGCCAGAGCTGGTGCCGCGTTATATGGCCATTATCTAAAATTTAGAGGGTGAGCGCTCAATTTGTTTGTAGGCCCCGCGAAGCATTTGTTGGTGTTGACTTAATATAATCTCTAGCGCTCCCCTGCGCAGCTGCTGTAAAAAAAAAAATTTAATTTTGTAATAAACGGTTAGCAGGCAAGAGGTGCTAGCAGTAATAGTAAAATTTAATGACAAATACTTTATCTTCAATTTATAGTTATAAATGTAGAATTTAAATTAAAAAGGATGACCAGGGAGGAAACGCGCTAGACGGTGCGCTAGCGACAGGTAAGTATTAATAATTGGGATTTATTAGTAGTAGACTCGCTGGCGCTTGTAATCGAAGATTACTACAACAACTGTTGTATTTTTACTCCGAAGGGCGGCGCTTCTTGTAGCATGTAGCCTTTAATAACAAATTATTATTTTTTTTTTTAGGCTAGGCTACTAGACTCGCTAGCTTTAAAAAAATTTGATAATTTTTTTTTTAGGCGCTTTTTGTTTTTTCTTTAAATCGCTGCCGCTTTTCGCCTGTTGTCTAGTAGCCTAGCAAAGCAAGGCAAACAAGTTTCTCTAGCTTTAAAACCAAATTTCAATTTGTTTTTAGGGCAGAAAATTTTGTTAATGGCCAAGCATAAAAATGTTCAAATCATTTCATCCTTATATTTGGTTTTTGAAATACCAATATTTAAATTTACAATAATTAAGTAACCAAATAGAAAACTAATTTTAGCAAAATTAAGTTTAAACCTTTTTATTTAACATACTTTGAGTTTTAAAAAGTTAAAATTATTCGGCGTGCCTGCTTGTTGCCTGTAGCCTTTAAAAACAATTTTCAATTTTTTTTTTAGGCGCAATACGAATTAAATAAAAAATATTATTAATTTTAACTCTTTTTACATTAAAGTAGTTGAAGGCTGTTTCCAACTTTGATCGATAGGCTATTCTTTTTGTTAAATATTTTAGGTATTTGCACGGGTTTGATTCTAATAAATTGAAATAAAGCTAAAATTATTAATATCGAATAATTCTTAAAAAAGTAACTCTAACTATTAATAATACTCAAACAATTAGAACTCAGCTCTTCATTTTCAATTCTTTTTTTTTACTAAATAGAATTATAAGTGAAATTAGTAACAAATAACAAAATTTACCGCCCTGCTTAAAAAACAAAACAAAAAACCTAGTAGCCTTTGGCAACAAGGGTCGCTTAACCTAAATTACCGGCCGGCAGATAAATTTGTTTTTAACGGGTATTACAAGGTAGGATTAGGCTTGGAGCCTTTAACAAAAGCTACCCTAAAAAACAAAATTGTTTTTAAAGCTAGCAACTCTTGTTTGCCTAGCTTTGCTAGGTAACTAGACAACAGGCGCTTAAAAAAAAAAACAAATTATCTGCGCAGCTTTTTTTGTTTTGTTAGTAGGTGGAGCCAAAAGCGCTAAGCTTTTTGTAAGCGCTAGCTACAGGCTTTTTGTTATTCGCTGGCGCACAGAAAAAATTTGTATACACAAATTTTTAACCCTTAGGCGGTAGCTAGCTATGCTGGGGGTGAGTAATAATTTGTTTTTAGTTGCTATGCAAGCCGCAGTAGTAAATTTTTTAAGTTTTGTTTACTAATATACTAAATATAAAAAAATACAATATATTGATTTTTAAATGACACAATTAAATAACAGTACAATCTTAAAATTTCAACATTTCCCTTTCCATCTTGTGGAAGCTTCACCTTGGCCTTTATTTACTAGTTTCTCTTTATTAAATTTAACTTCTGGAGCTGTATTATATTTACATGGTTTTCCTTATGGTGGTTATGTAGTTAGTCTAGGTTTTGTTTTAACAACTTATGCTATGTGTCTTTGGTTTAAAGATGTAATAGTAGAAGCTGCTTTTCAAGGACATCACACAAGACAAGTTCAAAAAGGAATTAATATAGGAATTATTCTATTTATTATTAGTGAAATTTTTGTTTTCTTAAGTGTTTTCTGGGCTTATTTCCATTCTAGTTTAAGTCCTTCTATTGAAATAGGTGGTGCTTGGCCTCCTTTAGGTATTACTGCTTTAGAACCTTTTGGAGTACCTTTATTAAATACTTTTTTATTATTAAGTAGTGGTGCTTTTATTACTTATGCTCATCATGCTGTAATTAATAAATCTAGAAAAGATGCTATTAATGGTTTAATTTTTACAATTATTTTAGCAGTTGTATTTACTGCTTTACAGGCATTTGAATATAGTGAAGCCGGATTTACTATGGCTGATGGTGTTTTTGGTTCAGCATTCTATGCTAGTACAGGACTTCACGGATTACACGTTATAATTGGAACATTATTTATTTATGTAGCTTTCATGAGATTGATTAATTATCATTTTACAAGTAAACACCACGTAGGTTTAGAATCTGCAATATTATACTGGCATTTTGTAGATGTTGTTTGGTTATTCTTATTCTTATGTGTTTATTTCTGGGGTTGTTAATTTTTATTTCTGTGCCGGCAAAGCAGGCGCCTGCGCATTTAAAAAACGCCTTTAGCTAGCGCACCTGCAAAATTTTTTTGTTTTTAACCCCCACTATTAATTATTTTTATATTTATCGTTCAGCGCTAGTAATCTTCGATTACAAGACCTACCGCTAGCACCGCTTTTTAAGCCTCAGGTTTACAAAATTTTAATATACTAATTTTTTAGTAGGTGGCTGAGGCTTAAAAATTTTTATATAAAAATTTTGTTCTGGCCATTAATAAATTTTTATCGGGTGGCCGCTCTGCCTAAAAAAAAATTTTCAATTTTTTTAAAGCTAGCGAGTCTAGCGAAGCAAGACAACAGGCGTTGTTTTAAAGGTCGTTGGCTTGCTTGCTTGCGCACTTTTTGCTGGAGGGCTATGCCTACCCTGACTTACAAAAAAAAAACAATTGAAATTTTGTTTTAAGCGGTAGGTCTTGTAATCGAAGATTACTAGCAGGCCACCCTACTACTAGCCGGTGGCTGCGCAAGGCGGACGTAGCCAACAAAAACTATCCTTGCCGGTTGTTATCGTAGATTCCCACTAACAAATTTTTAAAATTTTTGTAAGCGCCACCGAGTAATCTTCGATTACAAGCAACCGTCTGCTTTTCCGGCCTATACATTAAAGGATAAAAATAAAACTTAAAAGAACATAAAAAAAAATATATTTTTTTAATACAAAACTAACAGGCAAAGTTATGATTTTAATATCAATTTTAATTTTAATAGTGGCAAAAGCCATACCTTTTTTAAATATTCAAATATCAAATATTGGTTTTCAAAGAATATCTTCTATAATTTTCATTTTCTCGGGAGTTTTATCATTTAATTCTCTTTACATTCAGTCAATTGGATCGGGACTTGGTATATATAGTGGATTATTCCATATTACGCAAATTTCTCAATTAATAGAAACTTTTTTATTAATAATAGCTGCCTTAATTTTAATTGCTTGGCCGATAATAATAGTAAAAACTAAAAATGTTGTTAATGGCCCGGCATGTCCGGCTCCAGATTCTGTTTTAATCAACAATATAAATACTGAAGTTAATTTAGTTAAATGAAGTAATTATGCTCCAGCGACTGATTATTCTTTAATCGTATTATTTAGTACATTTGGATCTTGTTTATTAATTTCTAGTTCAGATCTGATATCTTTATATTTAAGTATAGAATTACAATCATTTGGTTTATATATTTTATCAACTTTATATAGAGATAGTGAAACATCAACCAGTGCCGGTTTAAAATATTTTTTATTAGGAGGTTTATCTTCTTGTTTAATTTTATTAGGTTCTGGTTTAATTTATTCTTATACAGGATTAACTAATTTAGAATCTATTTATTCTCTTATCTCTGTTTCAGAATTAAATTTAGTTATACAAGGTTTTAGTTTAGGTATTATTATTTTAATAATTGGATTTTTATTTAAAATAGCAGCAGCACCTTTACATAATTGGTCTCCTGATGTTTATGATGAAACACCGACAATAGTTACTATTTGATTAACTATTATGCCTAAAATTGCAATTTTAATATTATTATTAGAATTATATAGTCAAATAGGTTTAATAGGACCATTTCAAATTATTAATAATTCTTTAAATACTTTAAGTTTAAATAGTTCAAATAGCTCAATATTGGCAGCGCAATCCATTAGTGAATTAATTTCAGTAGACCATACGTCTGGAATAATAAGTAATCTAAGTAAAATAAATTTATTAAGTATAATAAGTCCAGAAAATACAGTATATTTATTAAAAAATTTATTATTAATAAGTTCTGTGTTATCATTAATAATAGGATCTGTAGTAGGATTAGCTCAAATAAAAATAAAAAGATTATTGGCTTATAGTACTATATCTCATATTGGTTTTATGTTATTAGCTTTACAAATAAATACTGAAATAGGGACTAATTCCTTTTTATTTTATATTATACAATATACAATTACTAATTTAGATATTTTTTTAATTATTATTGCATTAAGTTATTTAATAAAATTACCAACTAAAAAAGAATCAGTCGTTGGTTCGTCTGTCATGTCTGGCCAATCAAATACAAATACTGATATTAGCTACATTAGTGAATTAAAAGGACAGTTTTTCTTTAATCCATTATTAAGTTTAGGTTTAGCTATTTGTTTATTTTCTATGGCAGGTATACCACCTTTAATTGGTTTCTTTTCAAAACAATATGTTTTAATATCTGCAATGCAAAATGGTTATTATTTCATAAGTATATTAGCTATTATTTTAAGTATTGTAAGCGCTTCTTATTATTTAAAAATAATAACTGTATTATATAAAGAAAAAGACTCCGCAGAAATAACCTTGTCTCAATCGCAATTATCGTCTGGGCAAGAGTTGCCTACGCAAATAAACCTAGATAAATTATCAACTAAAAATAATTCATTAGAAAATACATACGTACGGTCGGAAACATTAACAAATACTCATAGTTTTTTAATAGCTAATTTGACATTAGTTATTTTATTCTTTATTTTAAAACCAAATTTAATTTTAAATAGCACATTACTGCTGTCTTTATCTATATTCTCAAGTTAAATGACAAATTTATTTTTTTTATTTATTTTTGTACCTATTTTATCTTTTATTTTATTAGCTTTAAATATTTTATTAGCTCCACATAAACCTGATGAATCTAAAGTGAGTGTTTACGAATGTGGATTTGAAGCAATACGAGGTCAAACAAGATCTACTTTTCAAATACAATTTATGGTAGTAGCTCTATTATTTTTAATTTTCGACCTTGAACTTATATTATTATTTCCTATTGCAGTAACTCTATATAAAGTTTCTATTTTTGGATTCTCTATTGCAATTTTATTTTTTATTATATTAACTATTGGATTCATATTAGAAATAGGATCAGGAGCTATCCATTTAGCTAACTTAGATCTATCTATTAAAAATTCAGATCAGAGTAGCGGTAGGAGTAGCCTAAGTCAACACCTAGTCCCCTACCCCTCAGGCGTTAGGCCTAGTGGCGAGTATGACCTATTGCGCAGCAACCGTCCTGTTAACACTGTTAAAATATTAATTAACCCTATTATTAATTTTTATTCTATATTTAAAATAAAACGTACAAATATAAAAAAAAGTTTGATTTTCGGTAGCAAGTGGTCTAAAAAAAATTTTTCAATTTTTTTAAAGGCTGCGCAAGAAGAAAATTTAAAAATTTTAGATTACTCTAACACCAGCCCTGACCGCGAAGCAGGCCAGGCGTGTGGTCTTGTTTTTTCAACCACCGATAATCTCTCATTTTTTAAAAAATTTACAAATAAGATGAAAAACATCAAATATTATATTTTGCTTATCAGATGTTCATTAATAACTGAAATTAATAAGATAAAGACTAGTTTTGGTAATTACATAGGTACAAAGGATTCTATTTTTAAAGATAAATTTTTTTGGGTGATGTTTTTTATTGGACTCATTATTTTTTATTGGATTTTTATTTATAATATTTATTTTATAAATGTATTTAATTATGTTATTATATTTAAAATTATTATTGGTTTTATTATCGGATATTTTTTTATTATTTTTAAAAATGTTTATATATTTAATGTTAATAAACCATTAAATAACAAGATAAAAATAGAAAGTGGAGCTGGCCTGTCGCTGGGTCTTAAAAACAAATTTCAATTGTTTTTTAGGTCCGGCCAGCGAGTAACAATAAGTAATAAAGTGAATAATAGTAAATTTATTAAAAAATATGGATTAATTATATTTATTATTTTAAGTGTAATTATATTGGATATTCTATATTTTGATTTAATTGGTACTGTTTATTGTCAAGGAAATGATGAAGATATTAAAACTAAGTTTGAAAAAATACTTAACAATTGTCTACCGGAGTATTGTTGCCAAAAGGCTACTAGACAAACAATTATTACTACTGTTGACCTGCTTTCGCCGGACTACCTACCAGCGACTTACAAAATTTGATTAGAAACTATTGAGGGGCAGGCAGGGTTTGCAGGCCTGGAAATTAAAAAATCATTTATGTTCTCAGGTCTCTGGGATTTTTTCTTAGACAAATATGAGACATTAGACGAAATAGGTAAATTAGCTATTGGAATTCTAATACTAAAATCAACATTATTATCAGCTTTAATCTCAATTATATTTATTTATTATGGAGACCACTTAATTAATAAATATAATCTTGAAAAGAGATTTCCTAAATTAGCCGAAATTATTAAATTTAGAAGAAAGTTTAAGAATTATTATTTATTCTGAAATGTATCTCTTATTTTAGGAGTTATAAGCGTGGAATCTTTATTTTGTCTCGCAGTTATTTTTAATTAATAATTAAAAACAACAAAAAAATTGTTTTTGTTTTTAATTTAATCCCTACTATTCCTAATAATTATAAAAAGGGTCAGTAGCTGCGCAAGCCTTGACCCTTTAAAAAAATTGACCGCCCTTTGCATAAATGCTAACACAAAAAGCTAGTAGCCTAGCCGTAATCAAAGGCAAGGCAACAAGCCTTCATTTTTTTAAGCGCAAGCAAGGATCGAGCCGATTAAAAAAATTTTTGTTTTTGTTTTTTGTTTTCTGCTCTAGCTGGCCTGTAGCTAGCGCTTAAAAATAAAATTTATTAATTTGTTTTTTAAGCGAAGCTTTTTGTTTTAGGCAAGCAAGAAGCTGCGAAGTTGCGAAGCTGCTTAAAACAAAAATTATAATTTTTGTTTTATTAAGCGTCATTTTTTTTTTCTGGCCGGCTAACAACCTAGCAAGTTGCGATGATGCAAGCCGGCCATTTTTTTAGGCAAAAGCTCTACCATTTTTTTTTTAGTGGTATTTAAAAGAGATATAGTAATTATCGGATTAGGCCTCTCCCTGCATGCGCTGGAAGACTTGCCTTGTAATCGAAGATTACTAGAAGCGTTTGCCTTTGTGCTGGAGGTGGTCGTAGGCAACTACGACGGTCGCTCGCGCTACTACTATTGCCAAAGGCTACTAGCTTTTTTGTTAGACTTCTAGGTTGCAAGCGGTCATTTTTTTTTTTTTTTTTTGTTTTTAAATGCCTTATTACGAATCTAAAAGGGTTGCTAATTAACCCGTAAATAAAAATAAAGTTAAAATTTTAATATAGTATAACTATATTTTTTTATATTCACATGGCAATACTTATAAATATTTTTTTAATTTGTTTATTTAGGGCAGGTGATCCGATTGGTAATGGTGGTTCTCTGTAAAAGAATTGGTTAATAACCGCAAAAGGTTCGATTCCTTTGCTGCTCATACTTAACAAAAATTAAACAATTTGCTCTAAAAAAAATGAAATTTTTTATGTTATCTTTTGGCTGGCTAGTAGGCTTGCGCTTACAAAAAATTCTCTGCGAAGCTGTTGCTTGTAATCGAAGATTACTCGGTGGCGCTTACAAAAATTTTAAAAAATTTGTTAGTGGGTGCGCTTAAAAACAATTTTCTTGCGCCAGCGACTAAAAAAACAATTGAAAATTGTTTTTAAGGCTAGCGAGTCTAGCGAAGCCAGACAACAGGCGCGAAGCTTTTGTTTTAGGCAAGGCTAGTTTTTTTACAACCAACAAGCAAGCGCTAAAAAAAAATTAAAAAATTTTGTTTTGTAAGCAGACCAGCGTCCACCACTGGATTAGCTACCTTGCGCAGCCACCAACCGCTTGTTGTTTTAATTTAAATAAATAACAATAAAAATTTTAAGCGAGATAGTGCAATGGTTAGCACGATAGACTCATGATCTGTTAATTTAGGTTCGAATCCTGATTTCGCTATTTTTATATAACGCTGTCTAGTTGTGCGCCAGCTACTACTACCGCTCTTCTTTAGCAGCCCAGTTTACTAGTAGCCTTTTGCAACTGCCTAGTAGTTGTAGCTGAAAGCAACTACAACAAGGCTACTACCAATCTTTCGCTTGCCTGCGCTGTCGCTAGCTTCCTGCTGGCCTTAAAATTTTTTATTTAAAATTTTTTTTAGTAGGAGCCGAAGGCAGCTAGCAGCTGCTACCGACTAAACAAAAAAGAATAATTTTGTTTAAGCCAAAGTTTTTTGTTTTTTGTTTTTTGTAAATCTTAATAAAAAAAAACTTTAAATATCACTACTATTAAGTAAATATTTTAAAAATAAGGTCCTTTAGTATAGTGGTTCGTACAGCTTCCCTTCAAGCAGCTAGGATCAGTTCAAATCTGATAAGGATCATTATTAATTCAAGCATTAAAAATTAATTTTCTGGCTCTGTTGACTAAGTCTACTGCTTAAAAAACAAAAACAAAATTTTTTATAATTTTTTTTTTAGCGCCATTTTTTTAGCTGCTGCGCAGGCCTGCCTAACAAAAATTTTTAAATTGTTTTTAACGGAAGCGACGCAAGCCTGGGCGGGCCGGCCTGAACAAAATTTTATATAAAAAGCCTTTCTCTAGTGCTTACAAACATTTTCAAATTGTTTTTTAAGGCCTTGTAAGCATCAGGCGAGGCACCAACCGGCCTTTAAAAAAACAAAAACAAAAAATTTTGTTTTGTTTGTTTTTTGTTAGGTGGCCAGCACAGCCGGCCTTCCTGGGCCCTAATCAAAATTCTTAGCATAAATTTGTGTTTAATGGGTGTGCAGCAGCTGCGCAGGCACCTAGTTGTTGGAAGCATTGTTGTAGTTGCTTTCAGCTACAACTACTAGGCTTGCTTGCGCTAAAACAAAAATTAAATTTTGTAAGGGTGCAGTTTAATTAAGGAATAATAACCATAGGTAAGGTAATGACTTTGCTAAAGTTTGGGAGACTTAAATCTCCGTGGAAGTTCGACTCTTCTTTATTCCGTAATTTTTCCTGCCTGCTAGGCAGGGCGGACCTTAAAAATTTTTTAGACTAAAAAAAAAATTGAGCGGCCACCCGATAAAATTTGTTTAATGGCTTGCTTGTTGGCTACGCCTACTAGCAAGGCGGTTGTGGCCTTTAAAAACAAATTTTTCAATTTTTTTTTTTCAGGCAACAAGATAATATATTTGTCTTAATTTATCATTTAACTTTGCAGTATATTATATCAAGACTAAATCATTATTAATATCAGCTAAATAAGTGTAATGATAATTTTTAATAATTTATTCAGCATTTGATTTGTACATAATAGCTAATTTAGATTCTATATCCTTTTTACCTAATTTACTATATAGAGAATTTAACATTAATTTAGCAATATGTCTTTCTATGTTATCTCTAGCATTTTTCTTCTTTTCATAGAAACATTCTACCTGTTGTTGCCTGAAAACAAAATTTTCAATTTGTTTTTAAAGGCCACAACCGCCAAAAAAATAATAAAGAATAGTCTACGATTTGCCTTGCTTCGCTAGGCTACTAACAAAACAATTTTTCAAATTTTGTTTAACTGCCGCTAACAAATTTTTATAATAAAAATTTTAAGGGGTGGGGGGTGTAGCATCGCTACCCCACCCCGCTGGCGCTGATCTAAAAATAGGATTACTGTAGGCATTTTATTCAACATTGCATTAGGGGGGCTGCTGTTGGCTGGCCATCGCGCCTTAAAAAAGCTAGCCTACAAACAATTGAAATTTTTGTTAAAGGCTAAAGGCTACAAGAAGGAAAAAACAAAAAATGTTTGTTTTGTTTTTGTTGTTTGTTTTTAGCGCGTAGCGCTTGCCTGCAAAGCCGGGTAGCCTGCCAGCGACTGCTAAATTTAGTAAATCGATTAATGATATTATTAAATTTGTTTATATTAAACTAAAAGTAGCTGATTTATTTAAAATATATTGAGTGGGTAGCCGTAGGCAACTGCACAAAGCCTAGTGCTTGGTTGCTTTAGCTTGCATAAGCTGCTGGCTAAAGGTTCTAGTTGCCTTGCTTCGCTAGGCTACACCTAAAAAAAAATAAAGATAGAGCCTATAATTTAATGGTAGAATGATTTCTTGATGAGAAATTCGTAGAAGTTCAAATCTTTTTAGGCTTAACTTTTTAAAAACAAAAACAAAAAACAAAAAACCTGCCGATAGTCGCAGGCGCACAAGCGTAACCCTCCAGCCCGCTAAAGTATTAACTATAAAATCTTATTTATTTATTGGTCTAGTAGTTGTTTTCAACTACAACAAGTATATTCGCTGGCCTGCTAGGCAGGGCGTCTAAACAAAAACAAAAAAACAAAAACAAAAAACAAAATTATCAGGCCTAACAAAAATTTTTAATTTTTTAATATGAAGTTAAAAAAAAGCCTTTAGCTAGCGCTCCGGCAGTTAAATCTTTTTAAGCAGGCCTTTTTTTGTTTTTATTAGCGTAAGTTTAAGGTCGGTAGCGCACAATAGCATTAGTCTAGCGCAGCTGCTGCGCAGAGGGAGGATTACTTATTAATTTCTCTTTTTTTTATGATTGCTTCTCTAGCTAGCTTATCAAGCAAGCTACACAAAAGTTCGTTTTAAATTTTCTAATTAGTAAAATTTTTAGTGCGCCAGCGACTCTATTTTTTTAAGCAAAAAGATTAAAAATTTTTAACTAATTTAAAATTAGTATTAAAGAGATA
>JASFDA010000057.1:3285-30746 GCA_036936965.1 Cystoderma amianthinum
AGCCTCAGTAGCAGGCAAATCGCGTGAAGTTCTTGAGAAGGAGAAGGAGAAAGCGCTTAGAGCCAAGGAAAAGGCAGAGGAAGAAAAACGGCTGAAGGAAGAAGCGGCCCTGCTCAAACCCGTACAGACGCAGAAGGTGCCGTTTGGTGTTGATCCCAAGACAGTACTATGTGCATTTTTTAAAGCAGGCACTTGCGACAAAGGGAACAAGTGTAAGTTCAGCCATGATATGAACGTGGGGAGAAAGGTGGAGAAGAAGAACTTATATGAAGATAGTCGGGAAGAGAAACTCGCCGGTGCGTCAATGCTCGCGTTATATTATCTAACTCTCATAAATTTCTTTCGTAGATACGATGGACACATGGGATGAGGAAAAGTTACGAAGTGTCGTGTTATCTAAGGCTGGAAACCCTCGCACCTCCACTGATGTCTGTTCTATCCTTCTTGCCTTCGTTTTCGTGTTCTGACAATTGGACGACACTACCAAGATCGTTTGCAAGCATTTTATTCAAGCCATTGAATCACAGAAATTTGGCTGGTTCTGGGAATGCCCGAACGGGGAATCGTGTCAATATCGACATGCCCTACCGCCAGGTTTCATACTCAAGTCACAAAGAAAAGCTGCTGAGGAAGCCGCGAAAGGGAAAGTCATCAGTCTGGAAGAGTTTTTGGAAGTCGAGGTAAGGTTTCATACCGCCTTTGACATGTATGATATTTATATACCGTCTTCAGCGGCATAAACTGGGCTCAAATTTAACACCTGTGACCCCTGAAACGTTTGCTAAATGGAAAAAGACAAGAATGGACAAGAAGACAGCTGAAGAAGATGCCATCCGTAAGGCGAAGGATACACAGAGTCAAGCCGGCAAGAGTAGTGGAATGAGTGGCAGAGATCTTGTACGCCAAACATTTCTTGTTCTTTGGACGTATCTTGAGCTAACTGTATTATCCACAGTTCCAATATAATCCTGAATGGTTCGAAGATGAAGACGAAGAGGATGGCGACGGCGCTGAAGACTGGGACCTGAACAAATACAGACGTGATAAGGAAGAAGAGGACCGGATCGCCGAAGAGCTTAGAATCGCTGATTTGGGTCTAACAGAAGGCTTCCACGAAGACGAAGGCAGTGGTGGAGGAGCTGACTGACTTTCTGAACATAGAAAATGTCGTGGCTTACATCTGTACTGCAATAATTCATGATGTAAAAATATTATATCCAGAAGGTACACTGAGGGGGAATAACATACTAAGGAACATGATCTAATCTTCTTCATCACTACCATAGTCTGCTAATCCAAGCCCAGCTTGAGACTTTGGAGGAGCTCGTTGTGGTTGTGCCGCCTGGGGAGCGGCTGTCCGTTTTCTAATCTCTGCAAAGTACTTTAAACCCTCTAAAGTATCAGCACTCAGCAAGCCCGTAGCCTTCGGTTGTTCTTCAGGCGGTGAAGGAGACAACTCGCGAGTTTCCTCATAAGGAGAACTAGGCTCAATCTCCAGCCTCCGTCTTTTTGCCCCGGGTTCTGCACCATCCTGGGCTTCTTCAGGCTCCATATCTGCATCGACGTCTATAGTATCTCCATCCTCTAGCGCTCGTACTGATCTCATAGCGTCGACTATACGGGGATCCATGCGTGCTCTAATGGCCTCTTGGCCAATTTCCTCTAGCCTGCGTTTCTCTGCGACTTTTTGTACGGGATTAGGATCCTCCGTAGCCCAACGCACATTGAGGATCTCATCATTATCTAGCGATTGACATGCCATGGCCTCTTTTGCAAATTGAGCATGAACTTCATGGATGTAAGTCACGAAAGCGACACTGCGATATTGCAAGACTCGAACTGAAAAATAGAGAGTAAAATATTAACAGCAAATTCTCAATGCTAAAAACATAAAACTTACTCCTTTCAATAGTGCCCCATTCTCTGAAGTGTCGCGTCACCACCTCCTCTGTCTCTACCCCGTTTCCTGTCTCCTTGATACGTCCAACATACAGGGTCCGATTCTGCCTGTTAAAGCTTCCCACACCACCCATGTCGTCTCGGTAGTCAGCAAATTTGTCTCTAGCGAAGCAGTCCTTGGAGCTGTCAGGTAGGTTGGTTTCTGGGTCGGGAAGCGTATGTTGGTATTCACATTCCCAGCCATATGGACAGCAGCCACGAGCATAAAATAGACATGTATATTTCATCCCTGTCGTGTTAGCCCGTGTGAGGCCGGAATCTGGTTTGATATGACACCTAGTTTGGGATTTGACTTTGCTAATGCAGAGCGTCAGAAGTGGACGTTGAGTCATTAACAGTATAGTGCTTACTTTGAGTAGCTGTCCTCTCGATCTCCTCCAGCCCATTTGTTATACCATATATCTGGAAATGCAACAGTTAGGATGCGCACGGAGAGAAAGCTGTTACTCGAACTTACTGTATTCCTTTCCAGTCTGGACTGTTTCTGTTTTAACAACGTCTCCTGCTTTGACCTGTTTTTTTGCTGGCTTGAGCTTTTTGGAAGCTTTTGGTGCCGCTGTGGCGACTACTTGAGTTTCTGTTCCTTGTGTGCTCATGGTTGGTGATCAAAAAGTATTCCTGTGACACAGTGACTAGTGACAGGTAACAGTCGTAAGCCTCATACAAACTTGCGGCCAAAGTGTAATGATATATAATCCTTGACCTGTGGGTCATCGTTGCGGACAAGCCCTAAAACGTATTTTTATACCTACACCTTACATTTTTGCCTTGCATGTACGAGTACTTTATAACTCGATGAAGTAACGGGGCAACTTGTGAAAGTGGCGATGCTCCGTGACTCCGTCCTCACGTCCTTCAAGTTCTTACTCAGACTCTTGTGTGGATGTACGCGGCAAAATTCAAAGGCAGTCCGATCCGACCTATAAATTCATATCGTGCTGTTCTGTGAAATGCAATTTGCATGCCGTTTGTTGAAATGTACCTTGTAGTGGCATCATTCTGACATTCATCGGCATTTCTGTTCATGTGATGCGCCGCCAAAAGTTAGAACACTTTCGTACAAATCAGCTTCCCTCAGCATCAACCAAAAAGAAGTATAACCGGCCTCAGACTTGTCAGGTGGCTACCTCTCGACCCTCAATGTCACAGTTGTACCCCAGAGCAGTCCATAAGCGGCCAACACCGTACAAAGAATTTACTAGTCCTCAAGCTATTGACCGGGGCCATCACATCCGAGTATTTTCTTCTCCTAGAACTGGTATCTTTTCACTTACGCTATTAGTCATTGATTTATTGCCGTGGCTTATTCTCTGGTGCGCTTCCCCAGATGGCCCGTTGAATGCTAAAAGTACGCCAACGCCAGTTTCCAAAACCAATTATGTACTTTTCGTCTCCAACTTGGATTGTACATTCTTACGTCCTATAACGGATCGTACGATGTTATCTTTGCTATAAAGGGATGGTCTGTTCGTTATCGCCCTCCCCACTGTAGCCACATTCATCAGCGTCGCCTTGCACAATGTATCGTCGACTTAAATCCCGGGTTCAATTATTTCAATTATTTCCCTTTTTTAACAGCCATTCGCCGTTAGTAGACACATCGATCACTGCTGACATGCACCTTGTAAGTGATTATTTACCTGCGTGAGCGATTATTCACTCCGTCTCGTAGACCTCACAGACAAACAAAGCGCCCGACTGCAAACTAACTGATTATCTTCTGGCCAAAGATAGACAGTTCGTGCTCCCTAAACCTCCTGGCGTAAGTCGCGGCGAATACTATTTATTACCATGAATTAACAGACTTCCTAGTATTGCTTTTAATTTGAGATTGAAGGTGCGCTGTTTTAAAGGTACCGAAATTGTTTCATACATTGAAGGTACAAAGCAAGTTATGGGCATAAGTTAACACTACAGAAGGATAGGTCGTGGATGACGTTGTGTTTATGCCAAATGCATCCATTGCATGCTCAAGAGCATAATGACGTCAGGTTTATTGAACATTGTGGTGGTCTCAGTCAAATATTAGTTTCAAACTTTCTTCTAATACTCTCGCAACACGACATCACTTGATCCATCCTATATGTTCTTCTGCCGCAAATTCAAGGCTCTCGCCGTTGTATTAAGGAGAAGGCGTGCAAAAAAGGGTATGCTCCTTGATTGAAAATAAACCTGTTCCTTAATGTGATGGCATCAAGCAAATCAGAGAGCCAAAAGGCATCCTAGAGATCCGGGGAGTCGGGCACGACAAGACCCTGCTTCAGCTAGAGCCATATCTCATCCAAAGTGGTGATGACAAGATTCGAAATGTTGAAACCTGAAACGCGAATTTAACAACCAGCGACTTGTAATCACAAATGCCAGTGGTAATGGGGGGGCTAAGAAAGCGCTTTGGGTTCGCGGGATTAAGCGCCATGTCATCGCGAAAATATCAATTATAAGTACTCGAGTACAAAGTAATTTATCAAACCCTGACGGGTTTTGCCGAAAATATAAAAATTAACTGTTTGCTTCTGCGCTTGCAGTTAAACCTCATTGAAACCTCAGCCTTACATTGCGACGCAAAGCGTCTTTCTCTTCCACAAGCTCAAACCGATGGAGCGTCTTAGAAAAAATGGGTTCGAAGTGTGGATTTCTACTACAGTGAATGAAGTTGTAGAAGACTTGCCCCAGTTTGGGCTTGAGGACAACGGAGCAGAGGTTACTTGTTGGATTCCATCTGAAGCTGGAAAGGTACACATCTATGTATAAGAAGAATCTGATCAAAATTTCAGCTTCATATAGGAATTTTCTGTATGTTGGCGGTGTACTAATCCTCCGGGAACGCAGACGCTTGGATGCGTAAAAGTTGATGGCAACAGTGTTGGAGGCGCGTTTACGTTCATTAACGGATCTGACACTGTTAAATCTGGCATGCAAACCTCTCATGCGTCTCTAAGACCATTCGTTTTTTCCGCTGTGGAATTGACGGGTGTGTTATGTTGCATTTATTTTGCAATTTCACTCAATATTGCTGTGTAGATGATGACAGCTACCTGCAGGCATCTCTGTTGCAGAGTATTGGAGAAATTGATTTGGACATAGGCAGCGTAATATTAGGGGAGCTTATCAACATCTATAAGTTTCTAGAACCACCCCCAGAGTCCAAAATACACGAAAAATCAAAGAAAGGGACATCACATCGAGTCAAGTACGTACTGTATGCATTTTGAAAACGCAGTCTTTAACCAGACAAATTAGCTTCGGTGAAGAGAAAGTCGCACGCTTAGGGCCAGTTCGAGACTTCCACAACTTTACCTCAGTTGCGAAATTCAAATTCAAGTACCGCCCTATGGGTGTGTAACTTCTTGCCATTTTTTTGCACCGCACCGTAACTTAACATATCTTTAGAAATGCTTCGCGCGAATGGCATTGCGCCTCAGCCAGATGTTCCAGAACCCCCGGCTGAAGCCAGTACTACGCCCGAACCTACAAGTGCATCCAAGACAGCTGGCGAAAAACGGAAAGCAGATGCAATAAAAGCCGAGAATATGTCTGCTGACGAAGATGATGATGATGATGATGATGAGGTGAAGGCTCTTTTGGTAAGGTAGCATAGTGCGAAATCAGATTATGAATACTCATCACCTCTCTATAACCAGGCGAAAGTGAATGAATTAAGATCAAAGCGTAAAGCCAAACCTGCGAAAAAAATCAAGACTGAATATCGACCTATCCAACCTGGAGAGATTATCGATCTGACTTAATGCACTTATCTTCTACCCCTCCAAATCATATGTAAGATCCTTTTCGATCATCTTCAACCCTTTTATTCAAGTTTCGCAGAGTATAGTTTCAAATAATAATTTATCTTATAAATTATTATCTTATTTTATGTAAGCCTGTTCATGTTGGCAGGTCTATGTACCGAGATTGGTACGTATGGGAAAATCATTTGATGATATAAAGGTGTTCTTAGTTTTCATCATACCCTTACCCCATGTTGGGAATTGTACTACTTAGTATGTACTAGTAATTTATCAAACCATGACGGGGTTTGCCGGAGGTATCACGCTAGTAAAAACTACTTACCTGTGTTTACTTCTGCGCTTGCAAGACCTTACGCCTTAGGCCTTACGGTTTACCCAATTGCGACGCAAAGATTCTTTCTCTTCCACAAGCTCAAACAGATGGAACATCTTGAGAAAAATGGATTTGAAGCATGGATTTCTACCAATGTGAATGAAGCTATGGAAAACCTGCCCCAGTTCGGGCTTGAAGACAATGGAGTAGAGGCTACTTGTTGGATCCCATCTGAAGCTGGAAAGGTAAACATCTGTATTTAAGAGGAATCTGATCAAATTTTTAGGCTGATATAGGAATTTTCAGTCTGCTGGCGGTGCACTAATATCCCAGGAGAACCGACGCTTGGACGTCCATCCAATGTACTTCCAATTTCAATATCATAAAGATTCCAAATTAGTATGCTCGGGGGCCATTGACTTATCATAAAAGTTGCCTTGTCTCAAGTAGCCATCATAGACCAAGTTGCAAGAGCGCATTAAATTCGACCCGGTATTTATCCAAGGGGTGCTGCCAAGAGTTTCCAGGTTCATGTCATAGAACGTTTTAGGAACGGAAGAAACCACTGAAAAGCACTTGCTGTATCACGATAGATTACTTGTGAGTATGACCTTGTAAACAGAAAGAATAACAAGCAAGAGCACAAAGATGCTCGGCATACGAAACGTCAGTAACAAACAGTTCACAATATGACCGATTATTTGTAACAAGCGACTGTACAGTTTTTCCCGGCAAAAGCCTAAATGTGATCATCTCACCGATTTGCCTTGTAGACGACAAAAAGATCACGCCCCTCAAGACTCAACAATGGCCTCTCGACCGACTGTCAACGTCCGCTCTTCCACTGGAGGTTTGTTTTACACTCATTTGAACCGGGTTAAATTTTCAATTTGCTTTTGACAGAGGCCTCCACCTCTCTCCCCCTTCCCGCAGTGTTGACCGCCCCAATCAGGCTCGATGTAGTTCAACAAGTACACAGTAAGTTATCCGAAAAGTAGACGATGAAGACTTCCTCATAGAATTTCAGAGAGCATCGCAAAGAACAAAAGACAGGCATACGCCGTCAGTGAAAAGGCCGGCCATCAGACCAGTGCCGAATCCTGGGGAACTGGTCGTGCCGTTGCACGTATCCCCCGTGTTGGAGGAGGAGGAACCCACCGTTCAGGCCAGGTGGGTATTTATTTGTGATACTTGTACATTCGGAATCTTAGAGTGTCAATAGGCTGCATTCGGTAACATGTGCCGTGGTGGGCGCATGTTCGCCCCCACCAAGACCTGGCGCAGATGGCACGTCAAGGTAAATCAGAACCAGCGTCGCTTCGCTGTTGTCTCTGCGCTGGCGGCCTCTGCGCTTCCCTCTCTTGTTCTTGCTCGTGGCCATCGTATCGAGGAGATCGAAGAAGTTCCTTTGGTTATCGCGTCTGCTACTGAGTCGTTTACCAAGACAAAGGAAGCCGTCGCACTCCTCAAGTCCCTTCATGCGTACCGCGACGTTATCAAAGTTTCTAACTCCCGTAAACTCCGCGCTGGAAAGGGAAAGCTGAGAAATCGTAGACATCGTCAACGCCGTGGTCCTCTTATTGTTTACAATGAGGATAATGGTATTGTCAAGGCTTTCCGCAACTTGCCCGGCGTTGAACTTGTCAACGTCAGGCGCTTGAACCTTCTCCAGCTCGCACCTGGTGGTCACCTTGGCCGGTTCGTCATTTGGACCGAGGGTGCATTTGCCCTTCTAGATGATGTTTTCGGCACCTTCGACAAGGCTGCTATCCATAAGAAGGACTATTAGTGCGCGATTTTTTTAATTTTTTAAAAAATATTCCTAATGCAGTACGCAGCCTTCCCACCGCGAAGATTAGCAACCCCGATGTCACCCGTCTCATTAACAGTGACGAGATCCAATCTGTAGTTCGCCCCGCTGGTCAAAAGGTTCAGAAGCGCCCTTGGACACAGAAAAAGAACCCTCTTGTCAACAAAGCCATTCTTTTCCGTCTCAACCCTTACGCCAAGACTCTTCGCAGAAAGGAACTCCGTAAGTTGAAACTTTGGCCTTTTAGTGTTCTCCAATTGATATTATTTCCTTTAAGTGAAACAAGAACGCATCAAGGCCAAACACGCCAAGAAGCCCAAGCAACCCACCGCTGCAGGGAAGGTTTTCCTCGAAAACCTCTTCGCTCCTTAATTTCGGTCCCATTGCAGCAATATGCGTTCAGAGATGTGTTGATATGAATTACTGCGGTTGATTGGGAATACGACTTCTATTGCGTTATCGATTTGTTCTATGCGCCTCATGCCAAACTAAAAATGAGTTGTCCTTGCAGTGTTTTTCATTTAAGAACTAAGCGATGGTTCTTTCCTTGTTCAGCGTGACAGAAGAAGGATTCTCAATTGACGGACTGATTAACTTAACTCCCTTGATACTTAAAATATCAAAACGGACCAAGGTCAAGTTCTGCCCCTTGTCAAGGTTGGGTTCCACCTTAATGTACTTGATCCGCCGAGATGTAGCATATGACTGCTGAGCGCCGAAGGTTTTGAATCAGAAATTTCTGGCAGAATCGCATGAGGATAAGGGGGACAGGATTGAGACAGGATCAACCATGCTGCACGCACCCTCAGTCCCGCAGGCGCGGTGCGTTGTCTACGCACGGCACGCCTTACAACTTCTTGCCCTCCTTGTTTCCACACCCTACATTGATCTAATACCTCGGGAAGGTACCTATCTAACATAACTCTGTTTTTTAAAAGTTTTCCAGGTTTTCACCTTAAGCCCTTCAGGATTTCAGGAAATAAGGATTTAACTCGCACCGGCTATGTCTACACTACTCCCAAATGCAACGCTTCTGCCCTTTCCGGGCCCTGGAGTTCCTGCGTCTTCGCGGACTGCTTACATTTCTAGCACAATTACTAGTCTCGTTGCATGCATTACTCCGATGATCGCTCTAATGTATCTTGTCGTTTTATCGTGGGTGTATAGATACTCGCAGCGGAACCCGAAGCCACTGAATAAGGCGTCGGGAGTCTGGTTGCAGCGATACGCCCCTTGTAAATAATATTCGACCGTTTCTTGATAATTGAACTAATTGTATCTTTCAGGGGTGTATATATTCATCATTTTCAGCAGTTTGGCGGAGGTACGACTACTTTCACTAACGAGAATTCGGGCGCCTTACTGCTCAGTAGGTTTCAGTTGCATCTTGGCTTGCTCTTCAATACCGATTCCATCACAACTATCCTAATTTGCAAACTCGTAACGGAACGAGATTTCTTCTGTACGTCAAAGTCTTTTTAACACAGACAATTGACGGTCTCACTCTGATCATCGCTAGTTTTTCATCTTGTTGGACAACAGCAACGGCAGCCGTCTATACTCTCTTGTTTCTCCACCCTGTGTGGTCTAAACACCCCGTAGCATCCATTGGAGCTCAAGCGATCTGGATAATCGTAACATGGATATTCTGGATTGTTGGCGCCGCACTCATCAATACTGGCGTGCCTTCCTTGCTGGTCAAGGGGCGTTGTGTAGGCATGGTTTATTGTGCACAGCTTAGCTCACTTTTTGGTGCGTGAACAGTTTGTTTGACAGCTAGATATGCACGTGGTAATCGTTTTATCAGGCCTCGCAGTTGTCGAAAGGTGAGCACATGGCAACAGTATTATCAGGAGACAGCGCTAAGAGATTTAAATAGCTTGACTTTAACAGCGGGTATGGCAACTATGATTTGGTTAGCCTGGCATTCTACTCGCTCTATTATGAGGCCTATGGAGCTTCCACTTAGATAAATTCTCGTTGTGATGATACCAAATATTATTTTAATACATTAGCTGTGCTATGAGAATTGGATTTAAATTGAATTTTGAGGTGGTATATAAGGGGCGAGCTAAAGCTCATACATGACAAGGAACGATGGTCTAATCGCATCGTTATTGTAAACAACAAGCTCGTCATAGTTAAGACTTCCTCCTTTTTCTGCAAGGACCTATTGTGCAACTAAGTAACCTGCAGCCTGAACATCACCAAGTAACTCACGGAGTCAAAGCCAGAAGGCGGCGCCGTCAATGTAACACTGTCTTGCAGCATTTTACAACCTTTACCAACAACAACTTTGTTCAACAAAATTGCTTTTAGGTTCGATTTACAGTCGTTATGTGAATAATCATTAGATCTTTGTGATGATTGATCAATTATGGATTGAGTATCAAATAGAGCGATAACACTTACTTCGATGATGTGGATGATGTATATATTCCTTTTCCGAACCTAGGCGAAAGGTCAATTCAACATCTAGGAAATAAAGGGGCGAGGTTCTAACCTGCCCCAGCCAGTCTTCTTCCCCCATAGACTCAAATCAAAGGACGTCCGCACAATGCAACATAACGAGCAAGTAGTGGAGGAGCAAAATTGCGTATGACCTTTGTCCCCCAAATTGCATTCTCGGCGCGTGCCATGCCAGCGACGATTTTCGTTTCCTGCGGACCGCCCGGCGGTAACAAATTGACCACGAGCTTCAACCGCGGCTCTACAATACCGTTCGCATTTTATAAAAATTTTGAGTTAAGTAATAAGAACGGCTTACCTGTATGCGTTATAGGCGGCAAGGGATTGTTGTGGCGCCACAATCTTGTAAATGCGGCGCACAGGGGGCGGAACCGTACCGGCATGTCTCCAAGATGTCTTGAATTGGTCGGCAACTTAAGGATCGTTATCAGATGATAAGGGTTGATTGAAAGAAAGATGACGACAAACCGCTTTTAAAAGTTGAATGACCGACAGGGACTTCCAAAATCATTGGGCCCTTACTTTCCGCATCATCGGCGCAGGTTTGGCAACAAAAATGAGAATTTGCCATTTTAGGCATCTGCAGACACATAAGGCAGAGTGTTTCCCCGACACTAAAGACGAAACCAAGTCAGGGTTGAATAATAAAAGATTTGAACTGAATGAACGAACATTTTATGAGCAACAGAGCAGTAGTCACCAGTGAGCCCGTTAGAATTTGTATGTGCAGGTTTCTGACATCCAGGAGCTTGGCAAACTGGTGGGAATGTTGAGACGAAATCAATGAACTTTGGCTTTTGAGGTATTACCCTTGATACCGGCATTATTGCCGCTACCCTGACTGCTTCCACTACCGGCGGTAGTTGACGGCTTTCGCTGAGGGCCTGCGTTTGCACTCTTTGCACACGCTTTACTGCAGAAGGAATGAACGCGTGATCCGTCCGAATACTTGGGCCTATTATGACAAAACTGTAGATGCAGGAAAGGTAGATCAGGTAAACGATCGTGTAGTATTGGTCGTCAACATACATCACAGTTTCCGGTTGCAGTTGAATTACTATTATTATTATTATTGTTATTGTTATTCGGTGGGTTTGAGCCACTCGAAGGAGGTATTCCGGCCATGACTTTGTTGGCGCATGTTTTACTGCAGAACGGGTGGGTCTTGCTACCGTCAAAGTGTTTCGGTCGAACCTGACAGTACTGGATTGACCCTTAGTATAGTTATAACATGCCAGAAGTAGATACTTACATCACAAAGAGCTGATTTATTATTAGTAGGGGGACTCAAACCTAGAGTACTGGGGGCATTGGAAGGCGCGTTTGTTGGCAACGTTCCAGGTATATTCAAGGGGCCAGTAGATGGGGGCGCATTAGAAGGAGGCGGCGCAGCAGTAACCGGGGGCGCCGAAATCTGCGGTAGGACGGGCGCGATAGGCTTTTGAACACCAGATGTGTACTGGGAAGCCATCGTGCTGAGAAGAGAAAGAGCAAGAGGGATGTGTGATGCCATGTTGTCTATGATTCGCTCGCCAGGAGCAGGATTTTGGTCGATCTGTGAGGCAAAAGGTAGAATCAGGAAACTTGCTTATAACCGCCAGGTGCGTAAGGGCAACGATCCCATGAGGAATTTGCATCATTTCAGGCTCGAAACAATGAGGCGAATGCAATGCAGGCACGAGGCAAATGCCAGATCGTATACGGATCCTGATATCAAGGCGTCTACTTATTTGTCACCCTCTTTCAACTTTCACCATGCCTTCGATAGTCAAGAACGTAGTACAGTGGGGGTCACAACACAGGGTCCTCAACCCAGTTCAGGTTGATTTGTGCGAGGTAAGTATTTTTGCAACTCACCATAAACTAAAGTCGCTCATCGATGATGCAAGATATGTGGCAAGAAGCCAAAATTTATTGAAAACGGACATAAACACCCCTACTGTAGTAGGAGTTGCGCCAGGAATGGTCAAGGCCCAAGTCCAGCCGCTTGCGTGCTTCGTGGCTGTCGTTCAACTGGCAAACCCGCATTTGCAAACTTCTGCTCTGAAGCACATGCAAGGTAATATCTGATGGAATCGGAGTGTTTTACCTTAATCTTATTTCATTTTGGCTTGTTAGGGAGGGTGTTCGGCTAGGGCAAGTTGAGCCATGTGAGGACTGCGCCGTCCAGCCCCGCCTTGTGGGAGCTCTGTGTATCCCCTGCGATCGCAAATCGCGTAGTAGTAGTATTCGCCTACGAGAATTGAATCCCGACGGAACAACTTTCAAGAATTGTGGGTCCATCAGCATCAAGGGAGCCAGCTACACTGACCGATTTTTTAGTGCGGGCGCAATTCTTGAGCGAATGGGAGTTGCCTGATGCATCTCCATCTTTCGAGAAAGCATACGAAGTTATTAACACCCGGGACGTTCGTGCTCGACATGATCTCTATCGGTGAGGCGCATAAACCCCGCATATCTGTTACATTGACATAGGCCGGTAATCCAGATCTAAAAAGCCGTCATTTGAAGAGATTAGAACTTTTCATGGTTCTCAATGCATTTGCGATCTTGGTTTCAAGGACTCGACGCTTTGTGAATTCAAGTCTTGCGGCGTTTGTTGTATCATCAAATCTTCCTTCAAGTCATTTGCCTTCGGCATGCCGTATAATCCTGGACGGTAAATCACTTTCTGTAAATAAAGTGATATGAAAAGTGATGTTTAAAATTAGATACGGCGACGGCATCTACTCGTACCGAAATCCAGGACTCGCTGACCGTCATGCCACTTCATGCACTTCTTCGCCTTATCGAGTTGTAATCGCTTGCGATACTATCGTAGAACCGGGTCAATGTTCCTCCGTCAATGAGGTCAGTGAATCGTCGATAGCAAGGGCTTCATGCACTAACCGGAGACAGGTCGGCGATGAAGAGTCAATCTTCGTACCGGCGGCAGAGGCTATAATTCCTGTTTACGTTATCATGTACACCAAGTAGAACAAAGAATTGGATGGTCCTGAACAAGAGATAAACAAATTTGATAAAACATCGATTATTATCGATTATTATACAATAAACAAATTGCGCAAATGCTTCAATAAATGAAAGCGATTCCCACCAAATAAGCATTCCTATTACGATGCAACGGGGGTCTTGAATAGCGTCGTAATCAAGGCTTGCACTTTGTTGTGAACAACGGTTGACTCTCCGTATACAATAACGTAAGCAGGGCGAATAGCGTCATTTGTGTATACAACGGTTTCCTCGTAATTGAGGTCAAGGCCAGGTTCACCAATCACCTGAATAATAATTTAGCTTATTAAGAGACATTCCAAAGGAACTTACAGAGTGGTGTCCACAAGGCGGCTCTGTCAGGTTGGTCGCATTTTCACGTATTCTGTAAGGTTTGCCAACAATGACCCGGCTAGCAACAAGGACTTTCAAATTAGAACGTTGGTCAACATTCACGGCGTAGTCGTCGGCTTCTATGAATAGAGGAAGTAAGAATAAAAATGGGGGGCAAAATAATTAAGCTCTACTTGAGGAACAAGCGGTGGTGTATATTCCTGTCCCGAACCTGCGGAATTTGTGCTTCATACCTGTCAGGGTGTAAATAAGATACCGAGAAAGGGTCGTTGCAAAAGAAAACATACCACATCTTCCGATATCGAATGATTTCCGAATAACACAGCATAAATGACATTCCGATAGGGTACACAAACGTACTCGACTCAGGTCTTCGGCGAGTAAACAACATCGATTTGTCCCATGGAAGAGTAATTGTTCATTCGCAGGATTCTTCTTCTGAGAGCTCAGAGATGGAGTTGAAATGACTTGTGCTCTGCATAAGACTACTTAAGGATAGGTTAATATGAAGGGTAAAATACTGACCGGTATTCGTGAAAGGGTTTAAGGTTACTATCGGAAGACAGGATTTTAAACACAAAATAGACCTGAGGCTTCTGCTTCTTAGGATGTTTCCAACCCTTTCTAAACTGTTTTTCCACTAATTGATTTGGGCGTCAACGTCGTGATGAACACGCTAAGAGATTTGAATACATACACTGGATAAACTTTGCATCATCTTGTGATATGGGCATTAACCGGCACCATCTTCCATTATTCTGATTGTCTGGGTGACTGAAGCTGAATTCGTCGATGAAATTTGACATCTTGAGTAGAAGCTGAAATAAGGAATTCGCATCATGCCCAGTGTGCAATATATTCAATATCCGGGAAAGTCATCCTGAGTTGCCTTGGGCCCTCATCGTGCATTTACTGGGGCTGTGAGAGTGCCGTGTTCCTGTGCGGCTACATGACCGAAACCACATGTTCAACACGAGATCATGATAATCAGCATGCCACTCTGCAATTGGGAGCCCAATAAAATGGACAAAAAGGTAAGTTGATTGTAAAGTTTTTTCAAGTCGAGCTTCAGGGCGTTAGAATCTGTTGAGAATCTGTTGACGGTTGCAGAAAGAGAAGGGACGTTGCCGGCGGCCAACGGAAATAAACAAATTACATCCGGTCTGGTTTGTGATTGTCACGTCACACATTCTCAGCTTCAACGCGGATATTTAGTCTTTCTTGCTATCCCCATTTTAACACCTACTCTTGGTTCTTGACCATAACATTATTGAATAATATAAACAGGTTAGCTGCTCGTGTAGCGCGTACTGACATGAGGGCCTTATGTTACTTACATCATTGCAGCCCACAAGTCCTTTCTAACCATAGAAGGTAGTGATGATACTACAATACCCAAGGACGCCATCGAAAAACAAGCTCCGAATGGCCTGGCCTGTGTTGATGCCGACGACCTCATCTTATACCAGGTCAAAAAGTCTATCTATGTGATTATAGAACCAGAGCTCGATCCTGCGGTAACTTCATTGTTTCCGACGCCCATGCAAACTGTCACGGTTTGTTCTTATCGAAGATGAGCTTCACATTGTTGTATTTCTTCCAAAAGGTGAACCGCATAAAGTGTTGATGCCAAGTCAAAGCTCTTATTCAGTGGCTGCAGCGAACGCTGATGAAGCGTTCAAACACGATTCTGATCGTTGATGAATAATAGTAAGAAGCGTTGATGATTTTGACAATGAAAAAGGTCTGAAAGGCGATATTCGTCCTGGTAAACCTTTCCTTGACCTCAATTCAAGAATTCTTATTTGCGCACTCAATTGCAGACTTGTGGCTGTGACTGGACAGCCGGGAATAGGTGCGACAACATCACCATAAGTCCGCTTCTTTTCAATTTTATCTAAGAAAAAGGCTATGGTTATGCTACGTCCCGCGCCGTTTTCTGGTACGAAGATAGTTGTTTTTATATGTTTTTTGAATCTGGTCTTTAGTCACTTGAGACTTGATAAGCAATAGTGAAAAAGTGTGCATGAATAACGTTTCGAAAAGGGTCTTTTTTGTCAGTCGTTCTAAGCTCAGCCTAGCGATACGCCTATTACGCCTTCTATCCGCCAGGAATCGTACTCACATCCAGCTATTTAAAGAAGAGGAAATTCTAGATATTGTGGAAGCTATCTTGGATAGCTGCTTCCTCTGAAATGATGGATCTGCTTTCTGAAGTATATTTGAAACGGATAAAACATTGGTAATCAAGGAAGACGCACACTCATTAACCACCTTCCAATGGTCGATTATGCAGTTGCAAAGGATACACTCATCCTTCGTGCTGGAACCCCTTACTTGCCACGGCTTACAAGTAGTTCTGAGAATGACATTGGACCTAGTCTTGAGGACGCACTTGGCCGATTTTCCAGACTTTCAGATCGGCTTAACTGACACTTGATTTTTGTCGTCCCCGGAGACCCCTTCAGTTTTTCGTGTGCCCACACCCCGATGGTGACTTTCTACAAGACCATACTCCATATATAGCGCAAGTCGCTGTGAAGGACAAACATTTGTCTAAACTGTATTGGAAGGTCTATATTGACTGTAACAAAATTTGAAAGATGGTAGTGATCAGTGTGACAAGGTCTGGCACATTGTAATTACATAATGACACAACACCTTGCTCCTGCCTCATGCCGGCGGGTAACAGACGTTTCGCGAGGCACCCCTGGGCTGCATTGAACCAGCCTGATTCTTCCACTTCAGGGAAATCTTGAACTCGCATCTTCAGCATTGTTTGAACGTTATCGGTATATCAGAGTTTTACTTCTCACACAGATATAGTCTTTACAAAGGGCCGCATCGAACCCACAACATTTTCTATCTGTCTTGGCATGCTTTCTCGCAAAACGATTACCATTGTCACCTCTCCGCCTAGTTCCACAAAATCTCTTCCAGCTCTGGGTTCATGTGCATCGCCGACAACTAAGCAACCGGTGCAATATCGCATTGAGGAGCGCAGGCGAACGGTTTACGTGACGTCTGATGTATCTCCCTCGCAGTGGGATGCTCAGAGTTTGAATAATATCTTTACACTAGCAGAGGAACCTGAAAACGGCCAGTCCGAAGCAAACGAACAGCCACCAGTTCGCCGCACAAGATCACTCCTAGAGACCCAGGTCTTGATTGTGGAAGACAATACAAATATACCCCCTCCAGATACTCGGGACTCGTCTGTCACTCGGTCAAGCCCTCATCGTTCTTCTCGCCGACCAGGCTCGAAGAGTGCTATGACTCTACGAGTCCCCGAAAACGCACCACTTGACTCTCCTCGTCGATCCCCTCGTAGTAGTCCGACTCGTTCACGTATCCTATTCTACCATAAGCATGACCCACATTATGGGTTCACCAACTTTTCTGCTCATCCAGTCATGTACAGAGGGAAAAAGTACCCAACTAGCGAACATCTATTTCAATCTTTCAAAGTTAGCCCCAAACTAAGGCTCTTTTAGGTAGCTAATGTATTCTATTTGCAGTTTCAAGAGCTACGACCCAATTTAGCGGAACACATTCGTACTTGCTCAGAGCGGCCGAGCGTTGCCTTCTCTGAGGCCCGCCGCTTTCAGCCAGAAGTGCGTCGTGATTGGATTCAAGTCAACATCCAAAAGGTATTCTCCACCAAATATATATAATTAACATCAAGTAGCTCACTGCTATACTTTAGATGGATGAAACAATCTGGCATAAATTTACGCAACACAGTGATTTGAAAGCAGAATTACTTGCTACAGGCGATGCTGAACTCGTGGAGGTACGGAACCACGAGTTTCCTAGCTGATTTCGCTGATTGCTGTGTAGGATTCCGATAAAGATGCGTTTTGGGGCGTGGGATCCGATAGGCGTGGTCGCAACGAGTTGGGGAAAGCATTGGAAAGGCTGAGGGCCAAACTCCGCGAGGCATCATAGATTCTAATCATTGTCGCATGAACTGTTCCATTTTTCTGCCGTCTGATTGTAGCACTTGCAGCATGTGTATTCACCCTGGTTTAGGTGCGGTTAATTCAACCAGATCTCTGCATGTAGCTTGATCATAATGAGACGCAACCTCGAGGCTTGTGCACTTATGAAAGGTATTAAATCTACTTCTTAGCTTCCTGCAGATGCATACCTGAAACCGATATACCAAATGGCAACTCGTGCCCCAGCCACCCAACAGTCCTCGCAAGTGTCCCTATGTGATGTATATCTTCATACATCTCTTTCGATGTGCTCTGACCATCCTCAAAGTACTGTCATCAGAAACCAAAGTTTTCTAATCACCAGTATTGCTCCAAAACATGCGCTGGACAGGCCGCTACGCTATGCAATGTCAAAAGTTTTTGTTGTCGTTTCACCGCTACTCATGAATAATTTATACAGCATTGTCACAAAAAGCCGAAATTCCAAAACTTCGAATACTGCGGGAAAAACTGTGCTAATCTCGCTAATCCAGGTGGTGTCAAGGCCGTCAACGCACCACAGGTCCCAGCTCAAGCGCAGGCGCAGACGCAGACAGGAGGGACAGCTAAGAAATATTCCAAAGGGAACAGTCACAGTGTGCAGCAAACACAAAACGTTATAGATCCGGTACAGCTTGCCAGTGAGTCACTTTAGGATTCAAGGTCTCGTATATCAAACATTATTATAGAACTGGTGGCTCAGCATATTCCTCAAGTCCAAGCATTTTTATCCAACACCGTGGCTCAACCAGCGCCTGCCGCAGCGCCACCCTCAAATCAGATGGCACCTAACGGTCCAGTGAATAACCCCTTTTTAAATACCACCAATTTTCCCACCGCTCAAGCAGTGCCTCTCCCCACAAATGGTACCTCGATACCTTCATTCAACCCACTACCTCCCGCTCAACCTGTTAATATTAGCGCTCAACCGGCTGCCAGTAGTCTTGGGTGCATTATCCCTGGCTGCGGCAAGCCTGTCCACGTTGATGCGGGAGGAATGAAGTCGAGTGATTATTGTTCTATGCGTCATCGCGAGTGAGTATTTCCGTTTACGGTGGATTAAATCAAGACGTCAATATTTCGTAGGGAAGCTGTGGCGACAGGCTTGGTTTTGCCGTGTATCATGTGCCTGACCATGCCGCAGAGCGAGAGCGATTACTTTTGCAGCAAGACTTGTCGAGAAGAATCGATGAATAAATTTGACATGGTAGATCCTGAGGAAGTTGATGCAGAGTAATTGTTGCGAAAGTTTTTCTAGCAGCTAGGATTTTGCTGTTTTGTCTGCAGAATCGGACATGAGATTGACGGGTATAAATAGCTAAGAGCTGTGACAAGCGTGACCGGGATTCTTAACGTTTTAATTTCCTCCAAGCCCTTTAATTTATGCAATAATTCCTTCTCTCAGAACTTACACTGGCGAATTCTGAACGGTCGCTCCTGAGATGCTCTGCCAGTCTCGTAGCAAAATTTTGAAAGTAGCTTGACGTTCGCGCTATACCGATCTGTTGATATCATGGCCGGTGATCTGGATTCTGGAATCTCCGTGTTCTATGATATGTCCCATGACTTACGGACCTGCTTAGAGAGGCTGTTATGCGCCGTTTTCTGTTCATGTCTAACTTGGATATTCTCAAAACAGTTACTCAATCACACGCTTTCATGACAAAGCGCTTGTTCACTGGCATGGAAGAGATAACATAGGCGCTTGTTTCATCTATTCCCAGGCCAGTGTATTTTTTTAACCCACACCCTCTACGAATCTCCCCTCAAGGGCTCGCAAGGGCTACTGTAGCTTCCTGGGGGGCTTTTGGTGTTTAACTTACATGGTCTATTGTTTTGGATTAGGATCGTGAACCAGAAACGGAAAGAATGGTATTTTGCTTTCGATTTATTTGAAGGCCAGAGCTCAAAGAAACCTTAGCTTCTCTTTGCGAATAGTCCAATTGGACAACCAAATGGATATCGATTTGGAAACACGTATCCCCAAGTGGGATCGGTCGACATAGCTCTGGGTGAGCATTTCATGGATCTTATATACATACTCTTATGCTTGTTTGGCAGAGGAACCGCTGGTTCCTGAAAATACTCTATCAACCTACTTGCAAAAACTTAGCTCAACCGACTTTAGTACAATTAAGAATGATCTCGCTCCCGAGGCTCATAGGCCACTTTGGCCTCTCTCAACATATGGTCTCGCCTATGAACACTCTATTATCGAAGGAGATCCAGAAACCTCTCCTAAAGAACTACGCTTATATGCTGTGATGGCGATGAAAGCGTACCAGCCTCACATTTATGTAGGTTTTTAATATTTTTAGATAATCAAGCTTGAATTTGTTCAAGGTTACCTATGAGAACGAAAAAGATATGAGCATGCGACAAGAAATCTCGGTAAACAAAAGTAATTTTAATGTCATATTCACGCTTATCCACCTTTGACAGAACCTTTGTAAAATTGTTGACGAGGTGGATCAAATTTCTGTTCAACGACCGAGCACGCCGATTCCCAAATACATTGTTAAACCACAGGTCCAGCTCATCCCGAGAGCAGCTGATATTGGCCAGAAATTTAAGGCTGTTCCGACTGTAGCCGATGCTAACCCTACGGCAACTATCTCAACAGCAGCTGACTCTGTCCCCACACTAATCAAGAAAGTCAAAACGCAAGAAAAATCATCAGTAACGCCTCCCATCCGTTTTCCCTCTCGGCTTCACTCCACTTTTTACGACTTCTTTACCAATCCTGAGAAATACAAGAATTTACAAAATGCTGAAGAAGCAGATGCGCAGAAATTATTGAATGTCCTCCAGATGGTAGGTACGAACACAAAAAATCGAGACTCATAAGTTCAACTTGTATAACCAGTTGCTCGATGATTTGCGCTTAGAGGCATCCGCACGGACGAAACTCCTTGAAGCCCTGATGCGACTTTCAAAATCATCTGCTCTTTATCCACAATGCTTCACTTTGACGGACGTCGTGCAGGGCGACGAGCCACGCGCATCTGGCGGATTCGGGGAAATATGGAAAGGGCAATTTCAAGAACAAGTCGTCTGTCTCAAAGTTGCTCAAATATATCAAACGACGAATATTGCTCGAGTATTGAAGGCTAGTCTAAGTTTTATTTTATTTTTTTAATCGCTTATTAGTTTTCTTTGCCAGTCCTTTTCTCGTGAGGCCATCTTGTGGAGCCGGTTATCACACCCGAATTTACTTCCGTTTTACGGGATTTTTCATCTCAAAAATAAGCAAAGGCGATTCTGTCTAGTCTCCCCTTGGATGGACAATGGTACATTGACTGAATACCTTGAAGTTAACAGCACAGCAAGTCGTCTGCTTCTTGTAAGTCAACGCTACCTTAGATCAGGATCATGAAGGTCTTGATTTATCCACCCAGGTCTCTGATGTCATCACAGGCGTTCAATATTTGCATAGTGAAGGTATTGTGCACGGGGACTTGAAAGGCGTAAGAGTATCCTCAATTTAGAAAACCATACCCTAAGCTCTTTTAGGCCAACATCCTTGTTAGCAGGTCCGGGCGAGGATATCTTGCAGATTTTGGTCTTTCAGCTTTAATTGACACTGAAATGATGAAGATGACGTCAATTGGCACTGGTACCAATAGTGTTGGTAGCGGAACTATACGATGGCAAGCTCCTGAACTTATTGATGGTGTACGGTCAACCAAAGCTAGTGATATGTATGCGGTTGCAGGCGTTTTCTATGAGGTAAATCTTAAAGATTTGTCCTACCTTTCGCTGTCTCAATAATGACGGAAATAGATCTTCACGGGCAAAGTTCCATTTTATGAAATCCCGAAGCTGCATACTGTAATATACAAGATTATGAACGGCCAGAAGCCATTACGGCCTTCTCCTGAAAGTCCTGCGTGCCGCGATTATGGACTGACAAACCGTGTTTGGAATGTTATGGATAGGTGCTGGGAAAGTAACCCACAAGACCGACTTGACGCCCAGGGAATAATTGACGAACTCCAAATCAACTATCTAGTGGACAGTAGGCTGAGTGGAAGGCAGGATGCCATTCCTCCTGCTGTATTTCGTACCGCCATTCACGGCACAGTAGATGACCTTCCAGCTGGCGAAATGGAGAGCGTCATGTCTTTGGTGAGCTTTTCTTTGACTAGTACTAGTATGAATGAATTAATCATATTTTTTCTTTTTCTCAGATCGCAAAATATTCTATTGTGCAGCTTATTTAAATCAAATGAATATATCAGAGTACTCGAAGTACAGAGGGCGACTTTCTATAAGGGTTTTTAATCGAGGGTTCAGAGAATTACATATAATGTTCCGAGAGCCCCTGCCGTTAACAATTAGGAGGAACATGAGTATTCACCGCTGACAGCCTACTGTTTGGTAGGAGAATACATATATTTCACTCGCGGCTGAACCCGCATTGGAACAGGGGGCTTAGAAGTTTTTGCTTCTTTGTCAACCTGTGTGGAAATTACTATTAAAACTAGCTCGTTGCTATTTTAGATATTAAGCTTGATAAGTATGAATAATAGTAAGCATGAAAGTACATAGAGGGATAATTCTCCTCTCTGCTTACTGTGCTTCCACATGTGCTATTTGAGAAGTTGTAAGTTATTCTAAGAATTTGAATTTTGAGTTATTACTGATTATAAGAGTTATCTTTGAGCAAGCTTGGCTGCACAGAAACAAGAATCTTGACAGCAAAGAAAAGATATAGCCCACAAGCATTGAATATTGAAGCTTGAAAGTCGAAATTGAAAGAATCAGGTAATGCAAAGACTCGACTCTGACAACAGAGCGAAATTTAGCATATCGGCGGTCGAACCGTCCTCCGCTAAAGTAAGACGTCCTTCCATATCCCGCAATATATCCAAGATATATTTTCCAGCGCCAAAAAGATGGGCCACACGGGCGCAGGCAGCATGCATCCTTAGGTATCGTGGATCGGGAAGTGGAAATTTGATGTCATCCGGAGTGCTGAAGATAATGAGCTGCTTCGCATTCAAGAGGTGGATATGGTCTACGGAACCCATCAATACACTGCTATGAGAGAGCAGAGATTTGCAAGACCGTTTCCTCAAACCAAATCTGAAGCATGTCGAACAAGTCATCCTTACTGGTTTCCATAGTCATGACGTTATTGAGGTTGTGAACATTTCTCCCGTTGAGCTCTTCGGTGATTATAATATTACCAAAGCGCTTCATTCCGGCCCAAACTCCCCCTGCATAGTCGTGCTGATTGCGAAGGTCGAGTCGTGGCAAGCGGGATTATGGGTTTCCAACCTTGTGACCATCTTCATTAGTGCCACTGATACCGAAATTAACTGACTCTGGAAAGATATGCGTAAGGCGAGTGGCAAACGGGCCAAGGCCTGAACTTCTAAAGAAATCCTCTTTTACTGAGGGGATATTATCACACGAGGTTCCATCAAAATAACCTGTTACAACACAACGATATCCGTCACGGATGAGTGCCTAGTTTTTACATTGAAAGAATAAAAAAGGTTCTACTTGTTCAGTTTGAAGATACTAACCTTTGCCTTCGCCGTGGGGTGGTTCTGGGGGGCCTCTTCAAGCAGCCACTTCCGAAACTCCTTCATATTGTCGAAAGATGGACGTGAAGGATGATGTGATGATAAAGGCGTGCGTCCTTTGTTAGATCGGACTGTTGGAATGAGTCACGAGTTGTTGAGAGGAGGATAGCTAACTCACAGAGACGGAGGAGAGTGCTCATATAGAACTTTGCAAGTTTAGAGAGAGTCAGGTCGTCAGTGCAACTCGTTATTGTGTCGCGGCCTTGTGTTGTCGGTACTTCCTGGATGATATAACCTAGGACCCTTGCTTCTCTGAAACGTTGGGGCAACTCTGATGATGGTACATTGATGGCGCTTTCAAATTCAAGGCATCTTGCGTACGCGTTATGCCACAGAATATTATTGTATGTATAAGCGGGGAGTGGCGTTCCTGTTCGTGAAGTCATTGAAAGAAATATGATCCCCAAGTTCAAACTTGAGTAGACTCCCTCAGAGTGGGAAATAATTGAATTATCGATAGAGGTTTATTCTCGTTCAACAAAAGTACCACAAAATGGGAAATTAAGTAAAATAATTAGAAATAATAATTTGGGGAGCAATTACCCACAATTATTACTGCCCAATTAATTAGCTCCACAACTGAACTCAAGTCTACTAATATAGCCAGGAAAGAATCGATATAGTCTGCTAGTGCGAGAGGGGAAAATGCTTGATACATGAGTTGAGGGATAGTAGTTACATATGTCGGTGAGAGAACAGAGACAGAGAGAAAACAACCAAGAATAAAAAGTAAATTTATTTCCAACCCACTCCGAAAGACCATCGTTTTTCAGCACCCCTCAAACCCCATTCAACCACACCCTCAGTGCTCGCAGCATAAACATGACTCCCGCTTGGGTCAAAACATACACCAGCAATATCCAAATCATCTACATATTCCACTTCCACTCGCGATATTGATGGACCTGTCCTCAATGACCCGATGCGGGAAGCAGGGCCTTCGTCACCTATCCGCCTTTGTATTCCGGGATTGGAAGTATTTGGCGACGAGGAACGCGAGACAGTGTGAGATGAGGCACAATCACTTTCTACATCATCAACATCCATGTCCTCATCAGTGCGCGGGCGCAAGGCTCGTGACGACAGACGACGACCTGAATATGAAGACGATGGCCCTTCTGTCGTGAGCGGACGACGTCGTTGCCCCGACGTAGAACTTGCACTTCCACCCATTTGATACTCATATTCCGCGTGTGTAGAGCCGGTGTTGATATCGGCATCATCTACCTCATCATCGCCATCGGCTCTTCCTTCGTCATCGTCCTCAGTACGATCTGGCATATCATCTTCATTGTAAGAATGCCGCCGTGCTGAAATACCATGCATCTCCAACAGAGCATGCACTTCGCTTTCCACGTCACGGTCTCCCAGAGGCGGGATCAGCAAAAGATCGTGATAATCGCGCAGTTCTTGCCGTCTCCTTCGTTCAAGATCGTCTTGGTCTCTTGTGTTAAGTGGTTCATCTTCATTCACGTCTTCCATCGTGCTATACATTTCCAATAACCGCCTTCGTCTTGCCTGCTCAGCCGTCCGTGACCTTCTCTCACTTTCAAGGTCGCGGACTAGATCACTAGTAACATCTCTTGTTTCCCCGTTAGCTGAATCACCATCTGCATTGACCGACCGCCGTAAGGTCCTCCATGTAGAGTCGGATATTGATGCGGGGGGTGAAAAATGGCCTGGAATTCTGAAAGCATCCCCAAGAGCCTGGACAATAGGGAGTGCATTTGAATTCGCAACCAATATTCGAGACTGCGGGCGCGATGAGGAGGCGGGTGCAGGAAGTCGTGACGTCAAACTTGAACCAGGCCGCGAGGAGAAAAAATGAGGAGGTGAAGCTGTGCTTACGCGACTTGGAGGCCAAGTAGGAAGGCCTGACTCTGCAGTGCGTCGACGAGCAGGTGTAGGTCGAGGTGAAAGAGTCGGAGAACGTGCTGGAGGTTGAGTAGGAGGCTGCTTAGGTTGCCTTGCAATGGGCACGCGAATAATTTCCTCAGTTTCAAAAGTTCGGGCGTCGACTACGTGCATGAATGAGGTGTGCTAATATCATATAAATACTCATGCTTCTTGATAAAAAAAATGAGACAGACCTCTGTAAATGCCATCGTTTCGTGGCCTGGCCCGGCGCTGAATTTAACACTCCGCACACTCCAACCAGGGGCCTTAGAACTTCCCCTCGTCCATTCCCAAGGATCATCCGACATCCAGCCGGTCGCACCACCATTGCCAGATCCTGACGGCAATCGAGTTTTATCCGTTTCGTAAACCTTCAGCGGCTTCGTGCTACGTACATCCCAAACAGTGACCACGCCTTCTTGAGATGCGACTGCAAACTTTGCACCATCGGCTGAAAAAGCGGTAGAAAATGATGCGGCAAGGGAATTGGAATGGTATAAGGGAGCGGTAGTGGTGGGTGATGGGAGAGATAATATGCAGAGAGGGGAGAAAGTGAGCCGACCACCACCAGATATAGCGTGAAAATACACTTTGTTCGAATCGCCCACTGAAAGTAGAGTCCGCCCGTCTGGAGAAATCGAGGCTGTGTGTCCGATAAGTGTAAGTCTATTGAAACGAGTAATTCTGCATACAGTGATTGATAGGAACGTCTAGCCTCAAGGATCCAGCTTCCTTGATTGTACGTTTTTGATTCAGCCCACGTATTGGCACGTCGTAGAGCTTGACCGTACAATCATTATTGCTGATACCTACACGCGGTTCGACACTACTCTCATTTGAACAACCAAGGTTAAGCGATGTGAGTAGGACGGAATTGTTGATTGAACCATAAAGATGTCGTTCAAATTGCCACACAAGGTTACTGCGGCGATGGCGCGATGAAGTCGAATGATAAGAGAGATGAATCTCGGCGTCTTGACCGCCTGCAGCTATGAGAGTGTCATTATCTCCAATCGAGAGGGATGTTAATGTATTTGGAGAAAAATTTAGTTCGGCAAGGGTACGTGTCTGGAACAAAATGTTGAGAAAGGCGGAGCACAAATAATCATCCAACATACAGAACCAGGCACATGGAGATTTTGCTCGACAATAGATTGACGTTGCACATAGTTAACTATGCCTCGTTCCCGGGGGCAGATTACAAGATCTCTGAGCTGGCTGTATAGATGACTAGGTCAGACTATGGTGGCGCAGGGTAAGGTAGCACTTACACATGGCCAATATGAACCTGATCGGAAATAACTGCCGTAGGAGACGACGATGTGAGTACAGAAGGATCTCTTGCCATCGTGCGCAACGACGCGGACGAGATGGCCGTTGTGGGTAACGATGGGCAGTGGGAGTGAAGGCAACAAGGATTCGAAATGCTGAGTAGCCGGTGGTCACGTGGCTGTGCAATGAAAATGACGACAATAAATTTACCGCTCAACCTTACATAAAGCATCTTTAATAACTGTCGCGGCCTCGTTGACTTGTTATACATGTTGTGGCTGAGCTTGAGTTCATCAAGAAATTTTCACGGGCTTCAAACCTCGTTTGGCCTAACTGTTTGAAAGTCCCCATCTGGCAACCAGTGATAAGTACTATTCGAAATTGCATCAAAATGCTACAGTGATATATATATCTTGATTCTGTGTACGGGAATACAGCTGACTCAAAAAAACTGAATGTTTTATTATGCTGTTTCCGCCAAGTGAATGAAATCTCAAGAGTGAAAGATAAGTTATTCAATTATCATTTTAACAGGAAACAAGAAATCTGGAGAAGGGCACATCTCCATTGCTGCCGTTCCTGAAGGCAACCGCAAATTTCCCAACCCCAGATACGAACAATGCGCTCTAGAGCAAAATAATTCAGTCAGCCGTAAATGCAATCTTAGAAGCTCAAATTACAACACTCGAGTTGCAGGTTGGCAGAGGCCGTTGCAATTATATTGGAATTTCAAGCCCAGTCAACAGGTCGGGATAATAATCCTGACGTGGCCTGGGCACGTCTTCATGTGGATGGGTTTGCCGAGACGCGACGAGCCTGTGGGATGCAGTTGAACTCCATGGAGACGATGCCATAGTCCATGAACGGCTCGATGAATGTATCAACTGTTAAGACTCTAGAACAGCTAAAAACATATTACTGCCCAGCCAAAATCTTTGGATCCTTCTAGGCAATGACATCAGTCAGGGATCTAGAACGCGAATATATCTGGACTTGACGGCAGACTTTTTTATTGCTGAATAATTATATTAAAAAGTTATCGTCATGATGAGAGCAACCTGCGCACAAAAGGAG